>CAJHQQ010000184.1:0-306698 GCA_905132885.1 Moricandia moricandioides
ACTTCCAAACTGGACGACTTAGTGACGACTTATAGTTAAGTCGTCTACTAAGTGTCAGTTTGGAAGACTTTCCAGACGATTAAATTACAAGTCTCCAGTACAAAAATTTAAAAGCGACCTGATTAGTCGCAGAAGAGTACTCGTCATTGCGGTTATAGATCTGAAAAATAAACGTGAAACGGTTAGAATGAGTAAATTGATAGAGACAACGTTTTATGTTAAACGGCAAATGAGTGTTTAGAGGAAGCGACGGTTTGTTCGGAGGAAGCGGCGGCGCTAGGGTTTAGAGGAACTCGGCGGCGCTAGGGTTTCGAAGAAGCGGCGGCGCTAGGTGTTTAGAGGAAGCAGCGGTGAGAACGGTGAGAATGAAGTGAGATAGATAGCCGGAACGATGGTTTGTTCGGAAATAGTGGGAACTCCAAATCGCCGATATCGCCTTTGAGAGAGAACTGTTAGGGTTTTTGCGAAAAATTAACAAAAAAAAAAAATCACCTTATATATCGGGTAAATAATCCGGTTAGCTTTAAAGTACAGTGGTAAAATTTAAGGTTTGGTCCGGTTTAGACGACTTACAAATAAGTCGTCTGGCGGATAATGTACATCAGACGACTTAATATTTAGTCGTCCGTTTACAGACGACTAAATGTTAAGTCGTCCTAGACCCTAAAACGAAACCCTGAACTAAAATGACTAAATTAACTAACTAACCATGTTATAAAATCAAATTATACTTCAATAATGTTTACTATACACAGAAATGAACACGCTTAGGTAATTTTTAATTGTTAGAATTTGTGTTTCTTAGACGACTAATAAATTAAGTCGTCTGACAAATCTTCCGGCTGGAAGACTTTCCAGACGACTTAATTATTAGTCGTCTACTAAGACCATCCACAATGGTGTTACCATGGTTTGTACATAGAGGAAAAAGGAGTTGTTGTAGTTACAAAAGTTGATCATCCATTACTCATAAGTTATAAAAGGAGTTGTTGTAGTTATAAAAGTTGAAACAAGGGGACAACAACATAGAAGTCATCCATTACAATAAGACAATAGCAAGACAAACATCCATCATTTAGGAAGAAGCGAGGAAGTTGAGGCACAATCCTCAGCATCATCCCCTTGAGGAGATGTATACTGAATCTCAGTACCACTACGACCGAAAGGAGTCACATGAAATACCATGTCTCCTTCCTTTTTGAACACGAGAATGTCACCGATGCAAAGGGAGTGTGTTTGGGCGAAGTCTTCCCAACCATCGGTGAGTCTTCTTCCTTCTTGTATAACTTCCCAAGTTTGGTGTGAAGCGTCCGATCGTAGTGTCCATTTTCCTTCGTTCGGCTTGCCTTGTACGTGTTTTGAGTAGAAGGCAAGTGGTATTAGCTACAAGTCAACAAAGGAGAAGATAAGCAAAGGAAATAAACAGAGGAGAAATAGAGAGCGTGTGTATACCACGCCACACTCGAAACAAGGAAGCAGAGGCTTCAAGAAGTGAGGTTCATGCTGATTCGCCATCTGCAAACAAGAAACGAATTGGAAACATTTTAATTCTAAGTCGTCTGGGTCGTCCACCTGAAAGACTTAGATTAAGTCGTCTGGGTCGTCCACCTGGAAGACTTTCTAGACGACTTAATTATAAGTCTACCAAGACTTCCAGTAGAACATTTGAAAGCTGACCAGACGAATGAGAGGAGAACAACATCCAACCAAACTAGACCACAAATCGATTGAAATCCCAAATCTTTGAAACCCTAATTTGAAATGAAAATATCCACAAATTGCTTGAAATCACAAATCGTAACCGTAAAATGAGAGGAAAACAACATCCAACCTAACTAAACAACAAGTCGATTGAAATACCCAATTTTTGAAACCCTAATTTGAAACCAAAATTTCCCGAAAGCGTTGAAAACACAAAACCAAACGGTAAAAGTAAAGGAAAACAACATCCATCCTAATAAAAACCCATAAATCTGCAAGAGAAGCCTTCGATTTACCTTGGTTTTGTATCGTATCAAAATCGCCTCGAAATCACCTTTGAGAGAAACGGCGTTAGGGTTTTCTGAATTTCGCTAAAAAGTGAGTAAAAAAAAAAATCACCTTATATATTGGGTAAATAATCCGGTTAGCTTTAAAAGTACAGTCGTCCGGTTCAAATAAGTTGTCTGGCGGATAATGTACATCAGACGACTTAATATTTAGTCGTCCGTTTATAGACGACTAAATATTAAGTCGTCCCAGACCCTAAACTGAACCCCTAAACTTAAATGACTAAATTTAAGTCGTCCCAGACCCTAAACTACCCCGAAAAACTTAATATGAACTAAATAACTAGCAACCACGTTATAAATCAAAATCATACTTCCAAATACTGTTTACTATCCACAGAAATGAACAAGCTTAGGTAATTTTAAAATTTTTCAAAAACGGTTTTAACTTTCCAAAATCTTAACCTGAAGAACACATACACATACTACAACATATGTTGATAAACATAACTTAAAGAATATCATGAACATACTTCACTCATCTATGCTGAAAGACAATTGAAATTGTTAATCTAATTATATCTCTTAAGACATATGTTCTTACATAATCCCATTTTTCACTTATCAAATATATTTTTACAAATTTTTTAAATTATGTTAAAGAAAAACTGTCCAGACGACTTTAAGTTAAGTCTTTGGACGCTCTTTTTCAATTCTCTGAACAACATTCAGAGGGTAGAAACGAAAAAAAATTTCCTTTTTTGTTTGTCCCAGGGGTAAGTTTATAATTTCAATAGCCTTTAAGTCTACTTTTCGCTTTTTGACCAGTTGTATTCACTTGGGTTTGACTCCAAGTTTTGAGTCACATTTGGCAATTCTCCCTATATTTATATTTAATAATTAAATAAATATTAAATAAAATTATTATTTCAAAAAGTATAAATTTGATTTAATGTACAAAATTATATTGAGACTTGAGAATGACATTTTTTAAAACAAATTAAAAATCTAAAAGAACATAATTATAAAAAAAAAGAGATATATGATTAATATTCAATGAAAAATTTATACGAAATAGACTAAGGCTGAAACCAAGTTACAATGATCACATAAATATTTTTCAATGCTACATAATTATAATTATGATATTACAAGTTAATCAGCAGATTTAACAGTTTCACAGTCAATGATTCTATATGTTTTTATAAAGATTCACGTCTAATTGTACCATCATGAGCCATTATATGGAATTCATGTTTATGGTATTCCTTACAATGCTGAAGAACACTAGAAGTAAAAATATATTTATCTTATGAAGATTTATAGTTGACTGCATCACTATGAATAGCTCTATTAAATTCATGTTTGATAGTATTCTTTGGAATATCGAATATCTCTTGTAAATATTTTTTTCATTAATTTGTATAATTCACTTTTATGATATTTGAAGCTCAAAGTTTATAATATATAATTAATAAACCATTAATCACTGGCCTAAAGGGTTTTCATACACTGAGATCGTAGTTCATGAACTCTTTAATGCATTTTGTTTCCGGCGTAAATATTGGCATGTCATCACAAGTTAAAACCTCACTAACTACATTGTTCTCATAATTTCTACAACTTGCTTCCACCTAAACTAATAGTTTTAATTTATATTTAAGCAAATAATTAAATTTTAAATTAAAATAACAAGTTACAAAGTGATAACTTTGATAGCATTTTTAACAAGCTTTTATAAATTATCTTCAAGAGAATCGTGTCACATATTCTGCTTTAATTTTTTTAAAGCTAATAAATTTACTGAAATTTTTTAGAGCATGATTAATGCGGATCTTTTAGGGTGGAGTTCTTAATGTATATAAGATACATCTCTTAGCTTTTAACTAAAGAAAACTAGAAATGTCTCTTAGACCATCATTAACCTCAGTTTCTTAACTGGGGTTCTTAGTTTCAACTAAAAGTCAGTTCTTAATTTTTCTTAATTAAAAACTAAAAAAAAGTTAAGAACCGACTCTTAAATAAGAGTTCTAAGGGCATGATTAATCCAAAAAACCCAAATGGGATTCTTATTTTTATTTTTATTTTTAAAATTAAACAAACCAATCGCGGACCGCCACGTGTCAGTGGGGCCGCAAACAGTGCAAAAATCAAGAAAAATGGGTTCTTAATTAAGAGGTTTAAGAGCATGCACATTGAGGGTTCATAAGGGGGGTTCACACAGTTTTCTAGATGAACAGTGATGAACCCGTGCCTTTGGGGTTCACTCTGGTGAACCCGTATCATCACTGTTCACGACACGTGGCGGCCCGCGATTGGTCTATCTTTTTTTTTTTTTTTTTTTTAAAAAAAACAAAAAAGAAAAACAAAAAAATTTAATAATAAAAAAATGAAAAGATGAACCCCAAGGGGGGGGTTCATTGGTGTGGATGCCCTAAGGCCATGATTAACCCGAGTCTCTTAAAGTGGGGTTCTTAACGTAAAATTTGTCTTTTTAATTTTTTTTATTTTTTTTTTACATTTTTCTCGCTAAAAGACGGTTCTTATGGTTCTTATTTAAGAGACGGTTCTTAGAGCACCCGCAACCGGGGTGCTTAGGGGGGTGCTTAAGGGGTGGGGCCCACTAGCACCCCCAACAACCAACTCTTAAAACTCCCAAATAAGCACCCCATTTTCTTTGGTTCTTGCACTGTTCACGGGTCCCACTGACACGTGGCGACCCGTGATTGGTCTACTTTTTTTTTTTTTTTTTTTTTTTTTAAAAAATCAGAAAAAAAAAAAATAAGCACCCCAAGAGGGGTGCTTGGGTTGCAGATGCTCTTAGGTTTTCTTAGTTAAAAGCTAAGATACGTCTCTTAGAAAAGCTAAGAACTCCACCTTAAGAAACCCCGGTTAATCCTGCTCTAAGAGCACCTTTATCCAAAGTTCTTAAAAGAGGTTTTTTCACTGTTCCGAGCCCCACTGATACGTGGAGTCCGTGAACAGTGCAAAAACCATCTATTAAATTTCAAAATTATCTCTTAAAAACTGTTAAGAAAAAAAACTACTATTTTAATGGATTCCAATTTCCTAGTACAATATATGTTTCTTAGTAACTATGACTTCCCCTATATTTATATTTTTTACATTTTCATAAAATTTTAAGATATTGAGGCTTTCATGTATTAAAATATAATTCTATGAAAAATACTATTACTCGGAAAAAATCTGATAAAATTTAAATAACATATTTGAAAAGCAATATAGGTTTAAAAGACAGAAATAACTGAATTGTATTCCACAAAAGAAGGATAAAACAAAGAAAGAACAATAAAAACCAGCTAAACTATAATTGGTTTTTGCAAGAAAACAAACAGAGAGTTGTAAAAATCAATGGTTACGTAATAATTACTCTGTTAATCGTTAATCCTCCGCTAATGTCTTTCATCTTCTCTCTCTTACAAGTTCCTTGTTATTTAAGCAAACGATGTATCCAATCATCCATTACTAACCCTGGGCCGACCAAGAAACTTTTTGGACGACCCAAGCTTCAAGGGTTATTCTTCACCAGAATAAACAAAGTCAAATAATCTCATCGTCGATTTCAAATGGCGTTTGCTTATTTGAACCTTGGGAGCTACGTTATCGCCTTCGTCACGTTGTCTCTAGCCATCGTAGCTCCATCGGTTCAAGCTCACGTCGCCGTCTTCGATGAATACTGGACCCAGCGTCAAACCAACGCGATGAGACAAACTATGGAATCTTATGACCCGAACCCGTCGAACGTCACGAACCACTTTAACTACCATGCAGCATTGTACGTTCTCAAAAACCAACCTCGTTAATTTTATGTTTTAAAAACCTAACTTATTACACAAGTAAACTTAATTTTTTTCTGAATCCGTACGTGGTGTCACGGTGATTTTGGATTTAGATTTTGAAGACCATAATATTATTTTAAATTACTTTTTGTTAGGAGCCATGTGATTTATGTATAATAACCTTTTAAAATTTAGGAATGATGAATGTTTCATCCGGCTGTGACCAGCTGTACTTGTAGACCATTTGGTTACTCGAATGTTTTATTTCAAACCTAACAACAATGTTTTCTGTTTGTTTTCTTGCTCAGGGCAATGGAGGCGACTGGTTCAGACAACGGAACAAGGAGAGAGCTCAGACAAGTTAAAGGCGGTAAGAAAACACGTGGAGGAAGGTTTAGATCCCTCAATGCAATTGATAGATGCTGGAGAGGAGACAAAAACTGGGCGAAGAACAGGAAGAAGCTAGCGGATTGTGTCCTAGGGTTTGGTCTGAAAACAACCGGAGGCAAAAACGGACCCATCTACGTAGTCACCGACGCATCCGACGACGATCTACTTGACCCTAAGCCAGGAACTCTAAGATACGCCGTGACTCGTGACGGACCACTTTGGATCATATTCGCTAGAACCATGGTCATAAAACTACAACAAGAACTGATGATAAATAACGATAAAACCATCGACGGTAGAGGAGTGAGTGTTTATATATCCGGAGGTTGCGGATTCACGTTACAGTACGTGAAGAATGTGATCATACACAACATTCATATAAAATTTATTAAAAGAGGATTTGGTGGGTTGATTAGAGACTCTGAAAAACATTTTGGGCTTAGAACAATTAGTGATGGTGATGGAATCAATATCTTTGGAGCTACAAACATATGGATCGATCATGTCTCCATGAGGAACTGTTCTGATGGTTTGATCGATGCCATCATGGGATCAACCGCCATTACTATCTCCAATTCCCATTTCACCGACCATGTGGAGGTAAGGCTACGCACAAATACATTTTCAAAATATGGAAACATAATCAACGTTTCATAACATAATATCTACTATGCTTTACGTTGAATAACAAAGTATATTCATTAAACGCAGGTGATGTTGTTTGGGGCTAAAAACGAGGACTCGTTCGACAAGAAAATGCAAATAACGGTTGCGTTTAACCATTTTGGTAAGAGACTGGATCAAAGGATGCCAAGGGTGAGATACGGTATGGTCCATGTAGTGAACAATGACTACACTCACTGGGAAATGTATGCAATTGGTGGAAACATGAACCCTACCATTATAAGTCAAGGCAATCGTTTCATTGCTCCTCCTATAGAAAATGCTAAGCAGGTAAAAATAAACACTCCACACCAACGAGTAGTTGACCTAGTGGAGAAAACTCTTAGATTATCTAGTAGGGATTTAAGGCTTTATGGGATTAATTTAAAATAATTTAGGGTTTGTCGTATAAGAGATGTTCAGGTCTTTGAGTCCAGAACCTTGAGACATTAAAAAAATAATTACACTGATAAACTAATCATTACACAACACTTGAGACAATTTAAAGAGATTATTATTATTTTTCTAAAAATGCAGGTTACAAAGAGAGAGTACACACCGTATAGAGAGTGGAAGTCATGGAACTGGCAATCAGACAGAGATTACTTCTTGAATGGAGCTTACTTTGTGCAATCAGGAAAGTCAAATGCATGGAGCTCTACACCAAAAAATCCAATCCCTGGAGAGTATACGATCCGTCCTCAGCCAGGAACAAAGGTAAGAAGCCTCACCAAAGATGCTGGTACGCTTGATTGTAAACCAGGCAAGTCCTGTTGATAATAACTTCATTTGTCATGTGCGTGTGTGTTTCCTTGTTGTTATGGTAACAAAGGTTTGTATCTGTTGTGGACAGTGGTTTGTAACGAATTGTGCATAATGCAGTATGGTTAATTATTAGGCTTCTTTCTTTTTTTTTTCTTGCCCCACAAGGACATTAGTTTAAACACCAATACATAATTAATCACGCTCCAAATCTTAGTATCCTAGACTGCTTCATCTATTATATCATCAAATGTTGATGGATATATTTGGTACCATTTGAATAGCTCTTCACTAAGCTCTATCTTATAGCTTTCTTTCAAACCCTCAAAAATGTCAAGACACCATACCAAAACATGCTATGCATTGCCTCAAAATCATCTCCATATATTAGCAAGAACCTCAAGAGCTAAACCCACCTGTTCCATAGATCTGAAACTTATTAATACTACCACACAAAAAAAAAAAAAGAGAGAACACCTGTTGATCCTCATCACCAGTCCATATACTTAACCAGACAAACTAACATACCTGATACTTTCCACATATTGCCATCTTTCTAATGCAGCATATATACTGGAATCTCTGGCTCTAACTCTACTATAACTTCATTGACACTTCCTCTCCAAGCACTAGATCAATGTTTTGTCTATATGCACCAAGCAAAGAAGAGTAAACTGAGGATGATTGACTTCTGACATTTGATATATATTTCATTCTTGGCTCTTTTCTTATCTCCCAAAGCGACCCACAACATCAATCATACAACCAATGTGACACTGGAGACCTTTTTTTTTGACATTGCCACAGTAACTACAAGTTGACAAAACACCAGTAAAGGTTCTTCTACCTTCACTTTTCGTGGTAGGTGTTGAATATACCTTGAATCTGCGAGCTGACATCGACCGGTCCATCCAGGAATCATGGATCCACCAATCTCTAGCAGGGATCGGTCGATCCCTACAATGTGAATCGATCCTTGTCATTCCGAGAAAATATGAAAATTTCATTAAATGTTTTATAATAGTTTGTATAGTTTCCACTTTAGTATGTAGCACGAAAGTTGTACTCTGAAACTCGCGTTATCATTAAAGTATTCTATTTGCTTTAGTCGAAGAGACGAACCATGTTAAATCTTTGTGTCTCTCTTTATTATTTATCTATTAATCAGCTTCTTTTCTTATTTGTCTAGTCAAATATTTCTAACTTCAGATTCATCTAGAGCGGTAAAACGAGCACCAAAGGATTTAGGGGTGAGCAAAGAAACCGAACCGAACCAAACTAATCCAACCGAACTCAAACCGACCCAAACTAAACTCAAACATATGTCTAAAACCATTTGGTTCAACAATTTATCAATCCAAATGGTCTGGTTACTGGCACTGCTATGCCTTCTCTAAAACAACTTGGTAAGGTGGCAAAGCAATCACTTTAGATCTCATTGTTTGTGGTACACGTTACAAGATTCTGTTAATGAAAAAACTCAATTCAAGATTTGGAAATACTAATAATAAAGTCTTTGACTATTTGTTTATTTTTAGTTGTTTGTTTTGTTCATTACTGCACATTGCATAACTTTAGCTCGACAGACTGGTTTTCATGAATGCATCAAAAAGAACATGAATACGATTTTTTTTTTATTTTTCTTTTAGTTAACTATTAAGACATTGAAGAACATGACTAGCTATAATTTTTATTTTCCATTTTTAACTTCTAGTTCACATTATATATGTATTTTCCATATTGTCTAATCAGAGGTCTTAGATTTAGATAGTATTTTTTTTGTTAAATTTAGCTCAACTTGCTAATAACTAGTTTTGATTGACCGGTAAATATGTAATTATGAAGTTAGAAGACTCAGCAAAACGTCAAAAGGATGGACAAATGAATCAAACGTTTGTTTTGTTATAGTAATGCAATTCACAGCTAAACCAGATTGTCATGCGACACTTAACTAATAACACCATTAATAGTTTTTCTTTTTTTAATTTTCGTTAACTAATTCAAAAAAGTATTTAAAAAATATTTTAACTAATTCATCATGTTCTTTGTTTTACTAAGGGACTTTTAAATAATGTAACACGTGATTTTGTTCAAACATCTATGATTACACGTTTTTGATTAGAACCTCTGTGTAATTGGTCTGATTAGAGATGGCTGGTTACTTGTCGTTACGAATGAGATTAAGAAAGGCATGTCGTTTTATGTTCCTCGAGAAAGCGAAGCCATTACGTTTGTGTCTTTTCTTTGAAAATCATGAGATTCTTATAGATTTTTTTTCAGTAATGTATTTTATCAGATTTGAACTCGGATGATATGTATAACAATCATATTTATTTTATGTTATACCTTACCGTTTCATCTGAACTAAAGTGATAAGATTTGGCGGTATTAACTAGGAGTAGGGATGGTAATAGTATCATAATTTTCGATATTTTTGATTTACTTCGTATCTTACGGATATCTATTTTTTATTTGTTTTACTTCAGAGAAACCGGATTTTTTTGAATATTTAAGAATATTTACGGATATCTCATACATTTTGTTTAATACAAGTAAATTTTAAAAAAATATACATGTTTGTTTTCAATTTTTTTTTTTACATAATGTTAAACCGAAAGTGAAAATTAGTGAAATTATATGTTCCATATTATTTTATAATGAAATAATTTTTTTAATAAAACACTGAATTTTAGAAAGTTTTAGTTTTTTATAAAAAATATATATATTCATTTCTTAATTTAATACTTTATATGTATTTTATAAATAACAAAGTTATATTTTAAAATAAATAATTATATAAAAATATAGATTTAAATATTATATTTAATTGTAGATATACATATATTTTTATAAAAGGCAGAGTAGATTTGATGTCCACCTCAAAAAAAATTAGTATTTGATTTGTTTCGTTTTAACGGATATTCATTTTTAATATTTATTTTGCTTCGAAGATTTATGAATATCTAAATTTTTTAGATTTAACCGAAACGATAACGAATCGAATCAAATTTAGCGGATAAAATTTCGCTAACTAACTAGGAGTATTTATAAATGAAAATACTCTTTGCGAACAAGACACGTAATTAATAATCATTTAATGTCAGGAATCATCGGATTAACCACTTTCGATAAAGTCTTAATTCTCAACTTAAAAAGAACAAAGAAAAATAATGTCAGACAAAAGGAAGGTTAATTCAGTAAATGCTCTTTAACCCCTCACTTAGGCTCGTGCCATCTATAGCCCATTAATAAGGCCCATTCTGAAATACAAGCAACACACATCTAAACGCTGTCGTTTAAAGTCTCTCTCTCCTTTTGTTGCTCCTCTTACTTATCTCTCTCACACATTACAAACGGTGAGAGTGTAATTCTCACTGTAACCACTTTTCTTATTTTAGGGCAAAACTCCGGCGAGTAGCCAAAGAAAGAAGACAACATTTTGAAGAAGGTGACGGTTCTGTTTCTCTCCGTCTCTCTTTTCACTACACTGAGGATTCTATTTGAGGTTCATTTTTTTCGAAATTTCCATTTTTGACCCATTTTAGAAAGTTTCCTCTTTTGATTTTTCTACTAGAGATCTGGGTTTTCTTTTGTTATCGTCAAAATCTCTGCTTTTTTCACTTTTATCTTAATCGGTCTATCTATGTGTTCCTTTGGCTTTCGTTACCTTTTTGATTCATGCTACTTTCGCTTTACTTACTGCACAGTCTATGTCTGAATCTGTTAGGGTTCTCTCTCTATCTGTTTCATGTCTTGTGTGTGTATCTAGGGTTTCTGTTAACAGATTTGTGATTTCTATATATGGAATGTGTGTTCAGCTTCCGGTTAAACTTTATGGTTCCCTTTGCGACTGTAGATTTGCTCTTGAAATTCACAGACTTTGTTTTGTTTTTGACCAAATGTGTTCTTGCGTATGCAGGTTTCTATTTCTGTAGTAACTTTCTATTTGTAGGTATTAAGAGATGGGAAAGACTCCAAGTCCTGGTAAATGGATCAAGTCTCTTCTTGGGAAGTCGTCATCTAAATCAAGTTTGGAGAAAGGAAACGAGAAACTGGTAAGAACTCGGAAGAAAGATATTCGTGTTTCTACTTTTTATGTTAGAGAAACATAACGGATGATATGTAATTGTAAAAATGGTTCAAATGTGATAGAGATCTGCAAAGAAAGAAGAGATTGTGGTGAAGGTGAAGGATAATAATGTCTTAGACTTACCTACCAATCCTCCGGTAGTAGTTTCATCACACGAAGTTGCAGACGCTCAAACTGTAATAGTCCCAGATGCTGTAGTCCCCGAGAAGCAGCCAAGCGAAGAGTTGAATGTGAATCTTGAGTCAGGGAATGAGACAGAAGAGCTCAAGCTTGAAGAAGCTGCTACAAAGGTTCAAGCTGCTGTAAGATCTCATCAGGTAAATTTTCCTGCACATAATCATATTTAGATATCTGCTCTTATTCTTCTGATACTCTGCTGAATTTTTTTAACTTGTGAAGGCCCATGAAGAATTACAAACGCTTAAAGGTGTCATAAAGCTGCAAGCAGTTATCCGTGGTCACTTGGTTAGAAGACAAGCTGTTGCTACATACTCGTGCATTTGGGGAGTTGTGAAGTTACAAGCTCTTGTCCGCGGAAAGAAAGCTAGATCTTCAGAAACCGTAGTTCAACTTCAAAAAACAAAACCGGTATCAACTGTCTGCTAGTTTATAAGTTCTACTCTAATAACCTGTACTCGATTTTGCTTTCAAATTTTTATTCTCTTTTGTTTGTTAGGAAACTGAAGATTCTGATACCTTGCAAGGAAGCACATACAAATGGCTTGAGAATCCCACAAAGCTCTCCATGATTGATAAGGTAGCATCAACAATTCATTGCAAATCTGTGACGCAGTATTACTTATTTTCTGCCTTGACTCTTTTCAGCTTCTAGTCTCTTCACCAACGGCATTGCCTCTGAAGATTCAGTATGGTCCTGAGGATCCTAACTCAGCCAAGGTGTGGCTTGAGCGCTGGACACTATTACAGGTTTGGGCTCCTGGTCCACTGGTGGTTAAGAGCCTTGTTGCGAAATCTCAGACAAAGAAGCGAAGTTTTCAAGCTGTTGAAACAGACAAAGGAAAACTGAAGAAAGGTATCAAGAAACCACCCGGTGGTTTAAATACTGGAAACAGCTCCAGTAGCCGTTCTACAGCTGAAAACGAGAAGCCTAAGCGAAATGTGAGGAAGGCCTCCACGCTTGGTAAAGAGGTTTCAAGAACCGATAATGATAAGTCTAAGCAGAACTCGAGAAAAAGTACAAGCGCTATAAAGGAGGGGTCTTCATTGGAGGTTAAGGACGAGAAGCCTAGAATTAGTCTCAAAAAGGCTTCACATTCCAATGGGCTGGAGAAATCTACCCGCAAATCTGCTGAGAAGAAGAAAGAGATTGCAGATACAGTGCAGAAAGAATTGCCTGGTGACAAGGTTTCAGTTCTTGTTGTTGATACTCATGAAGAAGAAAAGGTCAAAGATAGCCCTGAAACAGTTTCAAAAGAAGCTGATCTCGGTAAAGATGAGAAGGCACCGGTGCAAGATGAACTCAAAACCGCAGAGATAAATGAGAAAGCTGAAGAAGAGATCCAAGAGCCATATGTGCAGATAAGCTCTGAGAATGGAAATGCTGTATCCGAAAACACAAAGCCAAGTGATAGAAGAGCTTCGCTGCCTGCAAAGATTGAGAATCATCATCAAGAAGATGGGGTTACACATAGCGGGAGAAAGATCCCAAGCTACATGGCTCCAACTGCATCTGCAAAGGCAAGAGTAAGAGGACAAGGGTCTCCGAGGATTGGTCAAGAGAAGCCAGAGAAAAATGGGATAACTAGGCGCCACTCTCTTCCTCCTGCAGCCAATGGTAAGCTGAGTACAATGTCTCCAAGAGCTCACAGACTTCTCATAGCTTCAGCTAAAGGATCAATGAACAGTGACAGATCTTTTTCTTCTTCCAAGGACATTGGTGGTAAGAAGTCTAAAGCTTTTTTATACGCAAGCCTCTTTTAAGTTTCAAACCTCTTAAACCCATTTTGCTCATGTTTATTTCAGATAAATCGACAAAAGCTGAGTGGAAACGGTGAATTTCTTTCGAGGCAATAGAGAAAGCAAATCCAAAGAGTCGTCATGATCATCTTACACTATTGAGAAAAAGCTCTGAAACCTTTTTAATCATTTTAACTGTTTTTTTTTTTCCATGTTTTCTGTGTGTTTACTTTGTTTTGCTTTGGTTCGGTGTGGTGAGTCTTTGACATGTTCTCTTTAGTTTTACTCTCAGATGCTGTCTTCACAAACAAAAAAAGGTTTTAGTAAATAGTTCTTATAATGCTTCTCTTAATCTTTACAATTTGTTCATGAGCTTTGCCTTTTTCATTGTAAAACAAAGAAAAAGAAATTTGTCTGAAGTAAAACTGAACCAGTTTTTAGTTCCTTAAGAAAAAGAAAAAAAAAACAAGTATGATGTAGCCGTGGCAAGAATAACTATACTGTATCAGCAAAATTATTTCTCTAATTTTTGTTGTAATTATGTGAATCAAATTTTCAGCACTAATAAGAAAAGATAAATTAACAAACAATAAAAAACCAAGAAAGAACTAGACAAAATTTTCAAAATGGTTATGCCTAGAAAGAACAACACCAAATCACATGTAGTGTGAACAAATGCTTTATTTTACACACAAAGCAGCACATATTACAACAGAAAACTATTGACAGTGATACTATCTTACACGAGGAGATTGACTATGAGAAGGCAAAGGAGAAGCAACAGGAGTCAAGTGCAAGAGAGGCCGATCATAACTATACCTCCTTGGAGATTTCTGTACAACAGATCCGTTGCTACCTCTGGGAGAATCAATCTGGCCTTGTCTAGTTCCTCCAGTTCCATTACTACCTCTAGGAGAAATAATCTGAGCTTGTCTGGTTCCAGTCCCAGTACTACCTCTTGGAGAATCAATCTGAGATTGTCTAGTAGCTCCAGGTTTGGTAGTTGTTGATTCAAGCTGATCTAGTTTGGCCAAAACTTCAGACATTTTCGGTCTGAGTTTTGCATCAGGGTTTAAGCATTGCAATGCAAGACTAGCAGCTGTGTATGCTCCTTTCTGAGGATACTGACCTCCTAATCTAGTGTCCATTATTCGAAAAAGCTTTCTCTTGTCGCCGAGATATGGTGTTGCCCAGTCCACTAGACTCTGCTCCACTCCCACTTTAGATTTGTCCACGGCTCTTCTTCCTGAGAGTAGTTCCAGTAGCACCACACCAAAACTGTATACATCACTCTTAGCTGTTAATCTACCTGTAGATGAAAGTTAAGATATGAGCTTAAGAGTTATTAGGAAGTAAAGTGTATCAGACTATGAGCCACAAAGGCTAAAGCTATTGAAGCACAGGCTAAAAGTTTATAAGCTAAGGCCAAAGTGTCTCACCTGTGGCTACATATTCAGGTGCTGCGTATCCGTGAGTACCCATGACTTGTGTGGACACATGTGTCCTGTCACCGGTAGGACCTGCTTTAGCTAGACCAAAGTCTGAAAGTTTAGCGTTGAACTCCTGTGTTTAAGATCAATATTAGAGGTTTTGGTTAGAAATGAAGTGAAATCCCTAATAAGGTGTTGAATAGAGAGCTTGCTAATCAGTTTTATTACAGCGTCGAGTAGGATGTTAGCAGCTTTAAAGTCTCTGTATATCACTTGCGACTTAGCATCATGAAGAAAAGTAAGTCCTTTGGCTGCTCCTGTAGCAACTTTCATCCTTATAGCCCATGTTAGTGGCTGCGCACCACCTGCAAGACCAAAGCAAAATCATTTGAAACACAGTATAAAATACCTAAGATGTGTCTGAACAGGACTTTGCTCAGGTTGACATACGTCTAAAGAGATGATTCTCCAAGCTTCCTTTTGGCATAAACTCATATACCAATAAACGGTCTTCACCGTCTACACAGTAACCAACAAGTTTGACAAGATTTGGGTGACTAAGCTGACCAAGATAGTTCACTTCAGTCTGAAACACAACAACAATGTTATAACACAATCTCATGATCAAGACCTAAGACAAGGAGAGGGAAAAGTAGCGTACCAACCACTCCTTGTGACCTTGAAAACCTTCAGTTTTTAGCTTCTTAACAGCTACAACGATACCAGAACCAGGTTTCGAAGCGGTTAAAGTAGTTCCATCAATCCATCCTTTAAAGACATAACCAAAACCTCCTTCACCAAGAAGACTATCAGGTCGAAAGTTCCTAGTAGCGCTCTTGAGCTCGCTAAAGGTGAAAGCTTTCAGATTAGGTGATGACAAGATCTCTCCTTCTGTTCTTGGAGTAGGTAAAGACTCCAAACTACTGTAAGAGTTTATGCTTAAGCTTGAAGGAACTGTGGAACGGCTTGTCTTGCTAGAAACTCTTGACCCTGATGAACCTTTAATTAAAACAAGCATCTAGAATCAGAAGATCATAACTTCAAATCAGGGATGGATCATTTATGAAAGGTTACTTATTTGGACATTTCAGACAAGAACAACAACTATTGGCACTAACCCCAGAAGGAAAGGAAGAAACTTTATGAGCTATCGAAAAGAAAAAGAAAAGAAAGTTACCAGAATTAGCATGCGGACTGTGGCTGCTACTTTCCACTTTAGCTGATGAATCCAAACAATTACCCATTTTTTTCTTCAAGATAAAGCTTCACTCTTTTGTTCTTTCTCTATATGATTAACAGACTCGAACGAGTAGTGAGAGAAGCAGAAGGAGAAGAAGGAACTTGAGATTCTGAAAGAATACAGAGAAGACAGCACAGCCCACCATTCATACAAAAGTCATGGTGGTGGGAAAGGGGGTTAATGAAATTACGACTCTACCCTTATCCTTTGTTCGGCGTGGTCCTTGTCTTTTCTTGTGAAATGACTTATATACCCTTAGATTCGGCGAATCTCTAATGGTTTATGCCATCTTTAGTACAGCTCGTCATTTTATCCATTTATTCGCGATTCTATCCGGATTCGTAAAATTTCGCAAATACTAAAATTAATATTCGTTAATCGAAACAAATCAAAAATACTAAAATTTTAGAGGTAAATATTCGATCCGCTTCGATTTTTATACAAGTACATGTATATCTACAATTAAATATAATATTTAAATATATATTTTATATAATTATATATTTTAAAATATAATTCTGTTATTTATAAAATACATATAAAGTATTAAATTAAGAAAAAATATATTTTTTAAACTAAAATTTTCTAATATTCGTGTTTTATCAGAAAAATTATTTCATTATAAAATAGTATAAAACATATAATTTTACTAATTTTCAATTTTGATTGAATATTATGTAAAAAAATATTTTTTAAAAAACAAACATGTATAATTTTCTATATTTACTTATATTAAACAAAGTGTATGAGTTATCTATAAAAATTTGCAAATATGTAAAAAAAATTCGGATATTCGAAAAATTGAATATCCAATTTCTCCGAAACAAAACAAATTAAAAAATTAGATATCTGTGAACCAAATCGCTCACTAATACTAAAAGTTATGTCACTATTTGGTCCTTGTTGACCTCTAGTCTTTACAGATATTGAGAAGGGACAGTTTAGTCAATATGTTTGTTGCGTATTTGCTTGCGTCAGCAAGTCCACGTCAGATTATAAAGTCTTTGCTTTACAATTTACCTTTAAGCAAAAGCAAAACTTCCTAATAAGATGTGCATAAAATCTAAAAAATGATTTTCAGTCACTTGGTGATTAGTTTGGTAAAAGATTCGAATGAATTTCTAGATAAACTAAAATATTCGAATGGGGTACGAAAGGTGTAATAAAAAAGAGGTGGTTAACACGCTTTTGACATATTTTAATTTCAAGTGTATCAAAACTTTATTCCAGTCATTGACCAAAACACATTCCTCTTTAGATCTTTCACATTACGTTTTGGACCAGCACATAGAACGTATTTGTCCATATTACAGCTTGACACGTGTGATTAATTGTGGAAACATAAAAAAGAACTCCTAGAATTATGAATGTACAATAACACAAATCATAATTCAATAATTCTTTTGTTTATTATTGTGCCAGATGTAAAAATAAACAGATTAATATATTAAAATAATTAAAAACAGAAAAATTTAACGTCGTTCACTTCTAAAATTACATCTATAGGTAAAAAATACTTTACTAATGGAAGTCAAATATCATTATAATTTCATGTTACAGGCTAAGGAAAAACTATATAGTAATATAGAAAACTTTTGATGATAACTTTCTTATTTCTTATTCTTTTAAGTTAAAAAAAAAACTTTCTTATTCTTTTGGATTGACAAAGATCAGTCGATCCATGTCACAAGAGTTTAAATGGTTATTCATAATAGTTTTATCTCCATAAATTTTAAAACTAGTTTTCTGTTTGTTTGTTAGAAAGTTGTACGTGCTTGCTTACATATAGTGTTGTTGTAAATTATTGAACTTGTCCGCGGGCCGGGCCCGATAAGCATTGCTGCGGGGCAGGATTGAGCGTGAACATTCAGGCCCGATTTTGAAGCGGGCCTAGCGGGATATGTACTAGTTATATGTAAGTTACATATAACTAGTAAGGTCAAACGATATTGTTTTAGCTTCTTTTTTTGTCGGTAATTGTATAACATTATAAGCAACTTGATATATGATATTATCACCAAGTGATTGGTATGAATTATCAATCACAAGGTTTAACTGCGAAGCATGTGAATAGAAACACGACAATAAGTATGTGAATAGTAATCTTTTGACTATCTGAAACTCTTATGTATTTGTCAACCATATCATAAGCTATCCATTAATTATGAATATAAAGTACTAGTATTTATTTATTGTCATATTTAATACCTCCAACCTTCTTTCATTTGTCAACAATATTATCATATTTGCCTTGACACAAAAGCATCTTATCACCTCTGATTTTATAATTGGTTTTAGTACTTTATAATTATTCATATGTAACTTCATATTTACATATATCATAAACGAGTGTTTAATTTTTGTAACATAATTTAATGGGAATGCATATGTTAAGAATTAAATGTGATAGAACCTTTAATTAATTAGCTTATTAAGTGGTCAATTTCATAACTAAGATAAACGATTAGGCATGTTATAAAGTATTTGTATATAGATATTTTTAATAATTTCTAGTTTTATAAGTGACTAAATTAAAATTTAATGCTCAATAAATAGAAAATTATGATTTAAAGGCAAATTTAGCAGAAAATAGAATTCATCTCAATATTTTATCACTATATATCTAAAGTCCAACAAAGCTTTTTTAACAGCTTTTATATTAAATATTTTTGTTTCTTTTTTTGGGTTAACATCTGGACATCATAAATGAAAGAGAATAAATAAAATAAAATCTTAATTTTTTTATGGTAGATCTAGTGAACAATAATTGAAAATAAAAAATATCAAATAGTTGGTGGAGTTAAGACCGCCAGAGCCGTCAGCCACGTTGACATAGCCAGCCAACCAACCACATTTTAGATCCGAATCCGAACCAAAAACCAACATATCCGCTTCCGATGAAGGAGAAACCCGAACCAAACTAAGGAGACAATAGATTCATCGACGCTTGACACCACTGTGGCGACAAAACATATATCGAGATACGAGAAAAGAAGTAAAACGTAGGGTCTAGAAAAACAAGGAAAATAAAGAGGTTCAAAGGTTCAGAGACCAGTGTTTGGATTAGTCTAAACCGCAACCCACAATTGACTCACCTCCACCCCACTAGAGACTAGCGCTCGAGAATTATGTATGCAGTCCTCAATACATGTTAAAGAAGAAGTGAAAGAAACAAGTGGACCCAAGAACTAGTCACCCTTTAGCCCATGTCTCGCACTAAGGCCATCATTATTGGCGGCCCTTAGGGCTGGCCTTAATGATTTTTGGGTCAAAAATAAATAGAAAACCATAAGGGACTTTTCAAAAGAACCTAATATAAGAGATTTTCTTGTTGGCCCTTAATGCGACGTGTCAACACGTGATTGGGAGAAGGAGAAGGTGCATATTCCAAATAACATATAATTTATAAAGTTTTTATAAATTGAATAAAATGTTTGTTTCCTTTTATTTATTATAATGTTTGTAATGTTTTTTTCTTTGTAATTTTTTTATGTTTTCAATTTTAATGTTAAATTTGTCTTTTATATGTTTTATATTTAACTTCTCTTTTATATATCATTATTTATTAAAATAAACACTTAAATTATTAAGAGACAAAATAAAGTCCTACCAATAATCAACATTTTTATAATTGTCCCTAACAAAATCCCTTAACACAAAAATTATAATAAAATATGTTTAAGGGCCCAAAATTAAGGGACACCAATAATGATGCTCTTAACACCTACAAGTCATCGTATAAAACACCTTTAGACTAGAGAAACTAACCACCACTGTGGAACCACCGGAACCATGTCGCCACCTCATATATGGCCAACCAAAAATATATTGGAGACCATTATACTACGAATGAAGTGCAAGGATAAGAAACATGATGAAAAGCAAAAGAAAAAGTAAAAGGACTTTTAATAATAAGAGATAATAATTAAAATAGACATAAAAAAAATTTTGTCTTAAAATAGCATTTAAAGAGAAAAATAACTAAAATAAACTTTATTAAAAGATATAAATATATAAATAGGTTAACTAATCTAAATTTAGGGTTTAGAGTTATAGGGTGGAGGTTTTAGAGGTGAAGTTTAAATTAAAAAATATTAAAAAATTTAAAATAAAAAGATGTATTTTGGTTATTTTTTTTAATATTTATTTTTGTGATAAAAATTTCAAAAAATGTCTATTTAAAAGATTTATCCCTTTAATAATGCCTAAGAAATCTAGATGTCGAAGAGACGTTTGAAAATTTTAATAATGTTTGCAAGGACAATAGAGAAAGAACTTCCAAATAAGGTTTATTTTGGAAGATCCATTCTCTAACTTAAAATTTTAAAGTTAGCAACATATATGTTTCTATTTATGTCGTTTCAATAAAAGAATCAAATGATTAAAGGATTCATATTGATGAATCATAAAGAATATATCGAACATTTTTTTTCTTCTAAATAGTTTTATCAAAATTTTGTGATTGTTGAAGAAAAAATACGAATAATGTCATTAGTAACACGACAAAAAGGTATGTGAATAGCAATCTTTTGACTATTTCAAACACTTCTAATATATATTTTCAGGCACATTATTTATGTGTGTAGCTATCTTATTTTAAGCTTTCAACCATACTTTATATGTCAACCATCTTTTCCTTTACACAAAAGTATCTTATCACCTTTGTTTTTGATAAACATTATTCAATATTTTCTAAACAGTCATAAGTTACCAACATATTAATACATCACGATTTTCTCATTTCTTTCCCTCTAAAGTTCTGTTGTAAGTTATAACTCTTAGAAAATTCAATATATGAAAATTTCAAGTAAATTAAAAATTCTCAAAAAAACATTTTTTTGTGATTGTTGAAGCAAAAATACGAATCATGTCATTAGTAACACAACAAAAAGGTTGTGAATAGTAATCTTTTGACTATTTCAAACACTTCTAATATATATTTTCAGGCACATTATTTATGTGTGTAGCTATCTTATTTTAAGCTTTCAACCATACTTTATATGTCAACCTTCTTTTCCTTTACACAAAAGTATCTTATCACCTTTGTTTTTGATAAACATTTTTCGATATTTTCTAAACAGTCATATACCAACATATTAATACATCACAAATTTCCCATTTCTTTCCGTGGAAAGTTCTGTAATAAGTTATAACTCTTAGAAAACTTCAAAATATGAAAATTCCAAGTAAATAAAAAGTTCTTAGAAAACAAAATTTTATGATTGTTGAAGAAAAAATACAAAACATTTCATTAGTAACACGACAAAAAGGTATGTGAATAGTAATCTTTTGACTATTTCAAACACTTCTAATATATATTTTCAGGCACATTATTTATAGAAATACAATCTAAAATAGTTTTTATCATCAAAATAACACTCTAAGAGAAAAATTATCAAAATATTATCTTTTAAATGATGTAAATATATATTTATATCTCTTAAGTTAGCTAATTTAAACTTAGGGTTTAGAGTTACAAAGTGAAATTTTGGAAGTGAGGTTTAAAATTTAAAATTATTTAAAAAATTAAAAAATTTAAAATAAAAAAAGTTTATTTTGGTATTTTTTTCTTAGGGTCTATTTTATGACAAAAACTTAAAAAATAAATTTGAGAAATTTACCTTTATTTATGTGCGTTGCTATCTTATTTTAAGCGTTCAACTTACTTTATATGTCAACCATATATCATCTTTTCCTTTACACAAAAGTATCTTATCTCCTTTGTTTTTGATAAACATTTATTCAATATTTTCTAAACAGTCATAAGTTATCTACATATCAATACATTTTCTCATTTCTTTCCCTGGAAAGTTCAGTTAAAGTTATAATCTTAGAAAATTCAATATATGAAAGTTCCAAGTAAATAAAAGATCTAATGGCCATAATCCAATGATTGTAATCCCTTTGGTCAACTTCAAAGCAGCCACCGAAACTTTCGAGACAAAGCGTGTGGTTTTTATGTCAAACAAACGGCGTGTATTTTCACTATCAGTCTCAGACACGGAGACCATTTCACAAGCTAAACCCCAAAAAGTGTATACGCGTCATCTTTACCCAATCAGAACCATTAAGTGAGTCTCATCAGTCCAATGCTTAACCTCCACGTGGAACATCGACGTCTATTTTCGCGCCTTTGTAACAATAATAATAAAAATTCGCCTTCGAAAAAAATCCATAACAAACATTTCGATTCGCGCGATTCGAATCACCGAAGCTTCGCCGGAGGAGTAATCGGCTGCGTGGAGGCGTATCCCTGAGGGTGATGGAAGTCCACGGCTCCGGATTCCGGCGAATTCTTCTGTTGGCGTTGTGCGTCTCCGGAATCTGGTCCGCCTACATCTACCAAGGCGTTCTTCAGGAAACTCTGTGAGTGAAATTCTCTCTACAGCAGATCGATCCTCGTCGCTTGATTGTTTCAATGGTCATTGCTCGATTCCACTTGTTGTTGCTAATTTTGTATCATGTTAGTCTACAATACATTACGAGCGTCTTGATTCGTTTGCAACTGCACTTACGTATTCGAATTGTGTGGTTTGAATTGCTATAGAATCACGTATTCGACCATAGCTGCAGAAACTTTTTTTTTAATCGGAGGTTCGGGGCTAAACCCCCTGATCCGATGATTCCACAGGTCTGTAATATTAGTTTCGTCTCACTGGTCACTCAAATTGGATACCTCTGGTTAGTCTAGGCATATTATCCGAAACTCAAAAACCGAATTGGAACTGAACTGAAAAACCGAAACTGAAACCAGACCGAAAATTACAAAACCCGAACGGTTCCTATATTTTTAAATTTGAAAAACCAAAACCGAACTAAGAATCGAAAAGGTACCCGAATATTTCGAATATATTAAAAATATTAATTATCTTTTAATTTTAATACATATATAAAATATAATTTATAAATAAAAATATCTAAAAAACTCAAACTACCTGAATACCCGATTTTTTTTCGGGGTTTAGATTGGGTTTTCGAGATATTTTTCGTTTTTTTGGTGTTTAAAACCTGAACCAAACCCGAATTATCTATAATTCGTTTCCACTTCGGGTTTTATACAAAAATAGAAATCCGACACTAACCCGACACTACCCGAACCGAACCGATTCAATCCGAAAAGTGAACCCGAATAACTCAAAAAGCGAATAAACCGAGTCAACTCGAACCGAAAACCCGAATGCCGAACACTACCTCTGGTCAATTCCAGTTGAACTGGTTAACTGCAGAAACTTGTTATCGACTTGTGATCGATGACTATCCGTATTTAAATTGCTATAGACATATTTGCAATAACTTGTTCTTAATCCGTATGCAAATGCACTAGCATTTAAAATCTGTGGTTGGAGGTTTTAGAGACATAGTTGCAGAAACTTGTAATCAATCACCATCCGCACTCCAACAAGGATTGGCGTATGATTAAAACTCTTGGGTTAACTAGTAGGAGTCTAGAGATCACATGTTAAAGTCTCGTAGAGGGAGATGCTAAAGTCTAGTTGGGAGAGATCTGCTCTCCAAATAGTTAATTTAACATAGTCTAGGCCTTACCGTAGGGGATGTAGAACCTCCTAGTCATTCAGAAGAAAAAAAGATGTAATAATCATCATCCGAAACCTGTGGTTGGAAGTTATAGAGACATAGCTACAGTAATCTTGTTCTTGATCCAAGGACTAAAATAAGTTTGTGTTTTGATTAGGTCCACGAAGAGATTCGGTCCAGATGAGAAGAGGTTCGAGCACCTCGCGTTCTTAAACTTGGCTCAAAGTGTAGTATGCTTGGTCTGGTCTTATATTAGTGAGCATTTGTTCAGTCCCATCTCTATCTCTTTTATCGTGGAATACAGGCAAATGGAGCTGAAATGTCTTTGTATGAAATCTGATTTTTGGTGTAGTGATAAAGCTCTGGTCAAACACTGGTAACGGTGGTGCACCATGGTGGACGTATTGGAGTGCCGGCATTACTAATACCATTGGTCCTGCCATGGGGATTGAAGCCTTGAAGTATATCAGTTATCCAGCTCAGGTTAACTCTTTTCCTGATCAGCAATACTCAAGATAATGGATTTTAACTGCTTATTAGTAAGTGATGAGTTGAATTCTGATCTTGCTTCGTGCAGGTCCTGGCAAAATCTTCAAAAATGATACCAGGTAAGGTGTCTCTATCTATAGTTTCCAAATTTTAAATCCGTTATTATCTCGAAACACGATTATTATGAAACACTCTTACCATGATGCAGTTATGCTGATGGGAACTTTGGTTTACGGAATAAGATACACTCTCCCTGAATACATTTGCACCTTTCTTGTCGCGGGAGGAGTGGCTGTATTTGCTCTTCTTAAGGTATGCAAATCATCTCATCCAAAAGCTTTGATCACAGCATATTCTTAAGCTTTTGATATTTCGTTTTTCTTTAGACAAGCTCTAAGACAATTAGCAAGCTAGCACATCCAAATGCTCCCCTCGGATACGCACTCTGCTTCTTAAACCTCGCCTTTGACGGATTCACAAACGCCACCCAAGACTCCATTGCCTCAAGGTACGTAATGATATGTATTGATCTGACATTGCATCAAAAACTTCACAATCTTCCATCTATAACAATCAAATCACCAGGTACCCGAAAACCGAAGCATGGGACATAATGCTGGGAATGAATCTATGGGGCACAATATACAACATGGTCTACATGTTTGGATTACCACAAGGGATGGGATTCGAAGCATATCAGTTCTGTAAGCAACACCCGGAAGCGGCATGGGACATTCTAAAATACTGTCTATGCGGTGCGGTGGGACAAAACTTCATCTTCATGACGATAAGTAACTTCGGGTCACTAGCAAACACGACAATAACAACGACCAGGAAGTTTGTTAGCATCGTCGTGTCATCGGTAATGAGCGGGAATCCATTGTCGTTGAAGCAATGGGGATGTGTTTCGATGGTGTTTGGTGGTTTGTCTTATCAGATTTTCCTTAAATGGAGCAAGTCGAAAAGAGTGGAGAAGAAGAAACAAAAGAGTTGAACAAAAAGAGCGAAAATAAAATGTATGGCTCTGTTACTTTTTTTTTCTCACATCTCTAACTTAATTATTTTAGGTTTTTCTTTTAATTGTTTATGGTTAGTCAACCGAAACATATGTAGAGAATCTCAAACCAGATCAGTCAACTGTAAAACTAGTGATTAGTACAGAGGTAATGTTTAATGTGATTCAAATATCTGATCTAATATTTACTAAGTTCACTAATTTGGGTTTTGCTGTTAACCAGGTCGGTTCGACCGGTATGGTTCTGTCCTGAGAAACGGATTAAGAGAGTACTAGTAAATAAGAGAGGTTGCAAAATTCAAACTAAAAAGTTAGAAAGTGATGATTACGTTGTGTCTTCCACTAACTAACACTTAACTCTTGCCATTTTAAAGAGAAGCAGATCCAGATCCAACTAAGAACCCTCTTCATTTAAATTTTTGTTTCTGCAACTAAACAATGGAAGGAGAAGAACAAGAATGCATGGCAGGTAAGTTTATAAGAACAATAATAAAGAGATGCTATATATTTCACACCAAAATCAAATCATTTCCACTCATATAATCATCTCTTTACAAATCACATGACTCTTCTGAGAGGGAAACAAAAAATATATTTTTCTGTTTTCTTCTTCTCACACCTATGACAAGTTATAATACAGAAAGAAAATGGGTTGAAAGCAAAGTTTTTTTTTTCTTTTTCTCCAAAACCTTATGCATGCTTGTGTTGGGTTATCTTTTCTTCTTTCTTCTTCTTCTTCTGTTTGTTTTCTAATCATTACTGTATATAGAAAGGCGACATGCCTCTCTGAAGTTGTTACTATATAGGTTCTGTACATAGAATCAAGAACACAACAAATCAAGAATTCATGGGGAAGGCAAAGACCCAGATTATGTATCTGGGTTTTAACCTAAAAGAGGTGAGACAACGAAAGAATCTTTCTTTTTTCTTAGACACACAAATCATATACTGAAGAAACACTCACACTTGAAGCTTTTTTTTTATGAATGGCTTCAAGTATGGTAATGATAAGAAGAAACTCTCCTAATGAGTTGAATGCTGAGTATCTGAGAGAGAAACTCAGTTTCTGAGATTGGTCTAGACTTAGAAATGTTACCTTTAACATTCTATGGAGTGTAGACCACTGAGGGGGAAAAATGCAGATCATGGCACGCCCGCTTCACTAAAACTTTTCAGGCCGATGTGGCTGCAAACGTATGAAGAAAATCTAAGCGAAAAGGGGGATGAAATGCAAGTTATGTCCAACTCCATGAGGACACAACCGCGGTTTTAAGGACGGCTTTGGTTTGGTTTGGTTCACAAACTATCAAGAAGGACTCTTTTGCAAGGAGGTGGTTGTGAAGGATTAGCACTCGGACATGGATATGGGGACTCTACACCGAGTGTTTTTAGCAGAAAGCTCCTCTCCTGCAAAGACAGATCAATTAGTTCCATTTCTATATAACTATACCTGAAAATTTTCAGACAGTTCAGTTAACTCGTGCAAGCTTACTTACACTTTCAGAGAACTGAGGGCTTGGGATGCCTGCTGCTAGAGATCTGAACAATGGAGTGACTTGAACAGGCGAGTTAAACTCTTCATCACCAGACGTAGGCACAATCTCATCAGGATTCTTTATGACATGACATGCTGAGAGTAAATCCACTTGTTCTGCATTTGCATCAGACACAATCCCTTTATCTTGCACTAACTCCAGGCCACTTTGCTTCTGCAATAGTGTCTTAGTATCAGACATTGGTTGTTGTTGGGTCTTATCACCAGAAGGGTGCGGCATTACAGTTGATCCTGAGCTATTTTCAGAGCTTGCTGGTGAATCATGGAGATCAGGTTGCCTATAAATGGACATTAAATGTTCAGAAAACAACTTAGGTGTAAAACCACAACCATTTGTACATATAAGTATGAACCTCCAAGATGCTTGACTATCTTCATCACTACTCTTCAAGTCTTCAACAATATCCTTAAATGCATCAAGTTGGAAATCCATCTCCGAAAGTCCATAACGGAATATATCATCATTCTCTTTGCTTTTATTCAAGAAATCCTGCAGGACCTGCACATTAGGAGCAACAACAACAACACTTTTGTTATACTTATACAGATTCTTGAAAGTGTTTTCTAATCACATCAAAACTGCATAGTTACCTTCCATGCATTCTCCATGCTTTGTTCAGTGTTGTCTGAGTTAACTTTCTGGGCCAATGAACTGAGAAGCTCGGCTTGTTGCATCAAGTTTGTTACCTTTGGATCGTCCTTCTTAAGAAACACATCATGATTACCTTTGTGCTCACCTATTTACCGGAGAAAGCACAACTAACTCACTATGTTTCATCTTTACAGGATAAGCAACAACAACACCAAGAGATAGATTTGTTTACCGTCACTCTCTTTTGCACTGTCTGTTTGAGTCTGGTCCTTCGTGCTATCGCCACTTGTGGCATTGTGGGGTAGTACGGAAAATGGAGGTCTAACCTGCTGATTCACAACTGAATGAACCTTTATATGTGATCTATCCCCATAGCTAGTGATCTCTTTAAGGTCTGGAATGTGACTTCTTCTGAAATAAAGCACACGGAAAAATATGTCAATCCACATTGCAAAGCTTTCTTCATTGAATCCATAAGAGAAACCAAAACAAGTGTATCACCTAGTTTTCTTAGCAAGAGGAGATTCACTTTCGACTTTGCAAGGTGTAGTGATACCATCTGGGAGCAACATTCTCTTGTTGTTTAAGTTCACACAAGAAGCAATACTATTCTCTTTAGCCATGGCTTCATACTTAGCTCTCTTCTTGCACAGTGTTGTGAACCTGTTCTTCACTGCATTATCAGTTCTACACAAAAGAAAATGTTACCATCTACTTTCATTTTTATAACTTGATAAGAAGCTTTTTTATGTTCTGTAATATATATACCTGCCTGAGACCACTTTTGCTATCTCAGTCCATCTGTTCCCAAACAATCTCTGTGCCTACAAACCAAACACACACACATGATCCGACACAAACTCTATAGTCTCTTCATCTATGTAAAAAAAAAGATGTATTACCTCACACAAAAGTGTATCTTCTTCAGGGGTCCAACCTCCTCTCTTGAAATCAGAGTTCAAGTATGTATACCATCTACAAAACCAAAAAAAAAAACCATAAAAAAAAAACACCAGAAACAATCATTTTGATTTTGATCAGACTATTAAACCAGACCACCTTCTTCTACACTGCCTTGTGCTCTTATCAGTAAACTTGGAAGCAATGATCGCCCAACTGAGAAACCAATCAACACAACATCCATCAGAACCAATAAAAACAGAAAACTTTGTGTAATAAAAAAGAAACAAACTTTTGAGTTCCAAGTAAACTGATTTGCTGTCTGAGAATATCATCCTCCTGCAAAAGCAAAACCCATCTCAGAGACAATACAGAGCAATGAAACAGAGATTCATTATTATTATATATATAGAGGGAGAGAGAGAGACCTGTTGAGACCAGGTAACAAAATGAGGCTCCTTCTTTTTGGAATCATCTTCGTTATTAACGGTGATCTTATTCTTCTTCTTCATCTTCTTCTTTGTCTCTTCCATTAATATTTCTCTCTCTGACGCTCTCCTCTCTGTTATTTTTCTTCGACGCTCCTTCTCTCCCTTTATTATAAAATCCACAGAGATGACCCCTCCAACTTTTTTTCCAGGAAAAAACAAAAGAAAAACACTAAAAAAAGATGGGTTTTAATTAAAAATCACTTTGGAAAGGGATTTATATTCATCACTTGGGACAACACTCGTGCTTTTTAAAAACCATGACAGAATCGTCTTGATTTGTAAGTTTTTGATTTTCACAACGGTTGAGTTTCAAAGAAGCTAAAAAAAAGAAAACTAAAAGGGTATTTTGTAAAAAGAAAGAAAACAACAAAAGTTGAGATTTTTTTTCCTAAAATTGAAATATAAATTACCTTTTTTGTTTCTTTGGTATCAATCAGATTCATGAATCATGAATATTGGTTTGGTTTAGTAAAACCTCTCACCGTTATTTGGAACCAAATGGAAATTGATCTAATTGGTCATTATTCTCTCTCTCTTCTTCACATGACTCCTCTTTTCGAACACACTCTTTCTCTCTCTCTAGATTTTTATTATAATGAGTTTTGAGAATTTAAGGAAAATAAATAAAATGAAAAAGAAAATAAAAAATGGGCAACGGATGGATGGGGTTTATAATGCGCGGGTATGAAGGCAAGTTTGAATGCTATAGCTGAATTCTATGTGTCTCCTCCACCCATTCATGTTTTTCCCCTTTATTAATTAATTTATTTATTTATTCGGCAAAACGTTGCTAAAAAATAAAGTATTCGGCTAAATATTTTATTGATTTTAAAATAAAATTGCGACACCAATGTACAAAATTTTAAGAAAACAGGTTATTACATAAATAGGTAAGCAATATGTTTGAAAAAGTAATTTGATGATATACATTTTTCGATTAATCTGAGATATTCTAAACTTGTAAAATGTTTAGACTAATTCTCAAGTCGAGATGCAATGGAACTTACGGATGTACTGTTTTGGATATATGAATAAGTTATAAGCATGAGTTTATATTTGTATAACTGTTCATAAACAATATGACTTAGTTTTATACAACCACATGGATCAAATTTGAAACGTTTTTACAGTAGAAGCTCTTTCTCTTACCTCCTAACCATAAGGTTTTGTTAACATAGGGTTATCCTGGAATATTTTCCATAGATAAACCTTATTCACTAACGATCTATTAACTTCGTTATTATCCTCCTCTGTATTGGATCTTCTCCAATGCGATGAATGTGTAGCATTTTGATGGCTAAGCTTCCAAATTGTACATCGCATGATAAAATCTTATTTGTTCCCTTGTAATTACCGCATCTATAAGGCATTAGTATAATTAATGATATATGAATAATATAATATTAAAAGTTAAAAAAATGAAAAGTTCATCAATACATTCAAAAACTTGCCTTAAGTTACACACAAACGAACGTGGTGATTTTATCACGGTGTATTGTCTATAGTTTTGTGGGTGAATATGATTACTTTTATGGTTCTCTAATTGATCAAATTGTTTTTTTAATTACCAAAAGAATATTTCAAAGTGCTTGAGTTTCAAAAGTGCACATGGTTTGATTCATGATCTTCAAACGATAAAAATGAGTATCTAGAATATGTTTCATTAATTTTCACTCTCATTTTCTACTTAATTGTGATTATAAAAATTCTGGTAATACAAGTATTTGGTTTGAAATATAAGCTAGTCTGTCATGAAGATTAAAACAAATAGTTTGATTTGTTTTAAAAAATAAAATGCCAAAAAATGTCAAACGTTAAGATTAAAGTTATGTTTTTAAAACCAGACATATTATTGACGATGTTGTTTAGATTTATTAAAAGAGTATACGACAATATTACGTGACTCAACTAGCAACCATTGCTTTTGGTTTCAAATATTTTTAAGACTATATTAAATTTATTTCCCAATGTATTTTTTTTTGTTACAACTCTGTAACTTGAAAAGATCATGCAAAAGAGCTGCTTCAATTAAAATTATGTTTTGCTTCAATTCAATTCAACCGAACTTGAACCCTTCTTTTGGTAAATTACTTGGACTACTCATATATCATTAAAAAACGTTGTTACTTACAACAGTTCCAGAGAATGAACGTTAAGTTTTTATTTTAAAAGCTGGACTTATATGTGTACTTTACTATAGGTAATCACATGGTAATGAGATAAATTAATCTTATTGTTGGGTAAAAGTTAAAACTAAATAATTAGTTGGGATCAGTTAGTTCAAACTTTGACCAGACGGGTTGAGGTACACGTAAGACTTGAGCGCGTGATGTTTGGAAATTTGGAATTGTAGTCGTAGCTGTTCATTTATGTTTTACCTTTTGTTTATAAACAGCGAAGCACTCTGACAAATCACTTACATTTTTTTTGCAGTAGTAAATGTTTTTTTTTTAATTTGAATGAATTACTATAATCCTCCATGTACTAGGAATCATTAAGGTGAGACATAGAGAATCAGAGAGGCAGTTCATACGCTTCTATACCGTAACATAGATTTTCGACGAAATACAAAAGATATATAAGCTAAAATCGTAACCTTAAAATATGATACTAATTAATCGAAATACATACATTATCTTATACATTATGGAAATGGTGAGAAAAAAATATATCTTACATCCCAGATGAGCTATAATTGGAGATATCATTGTAATCATATACATTTACAATTAAAGACAAAAGTTACATCGAAAGATGAAATGGATCCTAAGTAATATATAAGATAAATGAGTCATTTTAGATTAGAAGACTATCTAACTTAATATGATATCAAAATCCGATCCGAACAATCCAACCCGATTCATTATCGATAAAATTCAAAATTGGTCCATGGATCCTTACTCATACATTCTAAAATTGAAGATTAAAGAGCCCTCAAGAGAACATATTAAGGAAAAAGTTTCACATGGAAAATTGAAAAATATCCTAAATAATATATAAAATAAATGAATCAATTTATTTATCGCCAATTGATTTTAAATTAGAAACTTATTTAATTTAACATTTACTGTCCGAAGTGTGTTTGTAGGTTTAAGACCGTACATATTTTAGTCTACGTTTTAAGATTGTCTGCAATGAAATTCTAAATTTCCTACAAGCATAAAAAAGACATACAATCCTATATATGTGATGTGAATTTTAGGAAAGCCTTTATAATCTATTTGATACAGAAAGAAAAACAATTTAATTTCGTAGGGTTATGTACATGTACTGTATGAGATACACTTTATAATCAATCATTTCGTTAATAAGTTTAAATATCTCTTATTCCATTCTTTTTTTTTTGGGAACACTTCTCTTATTCTATTTTTGTATTCTACTAGAAAATGGTAGATACATATTCATTTAAATGGTGGTGGGATAATGATGCATGCCCCGTGGGACATATTGAACAAACCTGTCGTCCCCGACGTCCCGTATGTATATATATGAAACACGCGTATATATGTGTGTTTGTTTCTTCCTCAAACTCATGCGTTTGTGTGCTTTATTAGTTTACATTATTTGACACTGGAATATTTCTTTAGTACATATCTATTTTTATGATTTATTTTGTTACTTTTAAAATAAAATATTTGTATATACATATATTTTTATATTGTACATGTATTGCATTGTCCCGCATTTCCATCATTTTTTATCTCTAGTTGGAACCAGTTATTAAATGTCTCTTTGGAGGGATTAACTTACCAGTAAAAATGTAGAGAAATACCATAAGATAAATTAAAAAAAAATTATCATCAAAATAGATTTCAAAAAGAAAAATGATCAAAATATAATTTATTAAAAGATATAAATATACATTTATATTCATTCAGTTAACTAATCTAGATTTAAGATTCAGAGTTATGTAGTGGAGTTTTAGAGGTAATATTTAAAATTAGAAAAAATATAAAAAAAAAATTAAAATAAAAAAAATATTTTGGTCATTTTTTCTTTGAAATCTATTTTTATGACATAAACTTTTAAAATGTTTATTTGGAATATTTGCCAAAAAAAATGTATCTATAATATCTATGTTTCTTATCCCTAGTCAGAAGTTCTAATGGTCTGAGAACCATGTGATCACAAAGGCAAAGGGGCCTGATTCGAGTAACTAATACTGAAAATTAAGAAAAGTTTTGAACCTGCTCTTATTCATGAGATTAGGTCCTAAGTTTATAGGATTGCGAAAATAAACTTTATTTATTACAATTAAAAAAAACCTCCCGTGTAAGCCCTTCTCAGTGTTTTACATGATTGTATCTATGAAAGTCCAAGCTCGTGTTTTTGTGATTAGACAATAAAAAATCCTCCCATTCTAATTTTTTTTTGATGAAAATAATATATCAAAGAATTAAAAAATGTAGTGTGGAATGGTTTCTTATTTTTCCTAGTTATATTTCAAAGTGAACTTTACAAAATGATTGTTTTCTAAAACGTAAAACTTGATGATTCTTGTGAATGATAAAAATGAGAATCAGTTTTCTTAAACATAAATAAATAGTACACCCACTGATCACTAACAATTGTTTAACTTCTAATGCGGCATTTTCAACATATGATCAGAATGTTAAATTGTAAAGACATAGATAGATGCAATGGAAGTAAAAAAGGTCGGTGAAATGAGAAAGGCCCACAAGCAGCCACAAAAAGGCCGACTCTATAATAAATAATGGAACCCAATGCAAAAGTTTACTCCTTTCTCCTCTCATTTTATCACAATTTTATACACCAAAGTTTTCGTTTTTTTCTTTCTTTTCTTTCTGCCAGCAAAGTTATGGTCTTTATAATATTCGCTCACCCTTTTAAAACAATTTTTATATTTTAAACTTTTACATAAAACGATATAGTTTTATTGTGATTAAAATTCGGATGTTAGTTTAGTTATTGTCTAACTTTCTCTCCTCTACTATGTGTTCAAATTCTCAAGCTCTCAGCTATATTTATTGTATGCTAATCATAACAAACCTAAGAATTAATTTTATAAAACCGGACTTACAAAACCAATCAATTATTAATTTGAATAATTAAAAGAAAATGAAAAGATGGAGAGCAACAAGGACTCCCTCCATAACATGGGTCGTTCTCAATTCTTTATGCCACAAAACTTTGTCATATTGTGTCTTTTGGGCTCTACTTCGAAAGAGAGTGAACATTTATCTCCCATCACTTGTACATAATATGAGAATCAATAATTTGCAGCTTCCTATCTTCTCAACAAGACCTGGTACACATAAATATTCTCCTTTTCTTTTATCATATTTTCACATCATGTACTTGGGGATTTTTCTTAGCTTAAACGAATCCATCCCTGTTAAAAAAATTGCATTCATTACATTAACAATGTTTTTATGCCATAAACTCATCATGTAACATTTACGATATTACAACAACTACATGATACTGACTCTCCAATACAAACGCATGTAGTTTAACAACATGGTACACAAAAATGGAATTAATACACGCAAATATGTTAAAAAAACATGAATTAGCAATAAAAGTATCATCGTCAATATCCTGCATAAATATATTTAAGTCAAATCTCTCAAATAGACCCTTTTGAAGTTTTTGTCACAAAAATAGACATTGAGAGAAAAAATGACCAAAATAGACCTTTTTTATTTTGAAAATTTTAATTTTTTTTTAAATAATTTTTAAATCTCAACTCCAAAACCCTCACCCCATAACTCTAAACCTTAAGTTTAGATTCGTTAACCCAAATGTATAAATATATATTTACATTCTTTAATGAAGTCTATTTTGGTCATTTTTCTCTTTGAGTGTTATTTTTGAGCCAAAAACTTTTTTAGTTTTATTTTGGTCTTTATCTCATATATTTATCACATATTTCATGATTGTGGTGGGTTTTATATTGATGATGGAAGATGTGAGATAAAATTGGAAATTTAGAGGAAATGTGGAAAGAGATTGATTGATTTTTTTTTCTTCCAAGGCGATGGCCAACTCTTATGGACGTGGCAGCAAACAATTTTTTTGACTAACGAAATCCTGACACTATTGCCTTATTCATCCCCACACATTACATATTTATCTTTAGAAATATTCGTTAGGGTCGCACATCTATAGCTGTTTTCTAAAGAGTTCCATTCTCATTCCCATAAAAAAAGCAACACTATTTATGTGTGGTCTACTACTTAGCATGCTTATCAAAGTAAAAGGAAGAAAAGAATGAACGTTGAGTCCACATTTTATTGATATTTATATAATCAAAATGTTATTAAAAAAAAAATAGAGCACAGAGCATTTTGTGTACTGCGACAAGAAAAAAATAGTTTTGATACTTATCAAATCATTTAAAAAAACATCATTCTATAGATCATACATTGACTGTATATATATATATATATATATATATATATATGTATATATTATTTATTTGATTATATTCGAGATTTCTAATACATTTTAACCCTGTGGTTTTTATTTATTTTGAAGAGAATGTAGAAATACTTATTTGCAGTATATATATATACATATATAAAGATTGATTGCTATAAGAAAAAGAATAGGCGATTCACATTGTTTAATTATTTAGAACTTTAGTTCTCAACTTCTCATATACTGAAAATATATATTTGGATAACCACTTTCTACTATTCTATTGGTTTTAAGAAGGATGTGATCGAGTGAAGATGCTGGTATAATTAACGAGTAAAAAACGACTACTTAATAAACTATTAAAAAGCTTAAGCCAGAGATGGAAATGATTAGTTATGTCACAGAAATATTGTTAAGTGTTAATTGGTGGGTTTTGTTGTTGGATGGTGAATGGCCCAATTTCCCAAAGAGATTTATAGTTTATTCATTTGTTATATTGAAAAGGAGAGGTGTGTATCTTTTACTACTTTCATCTTCTTTATATGTTCTCATCATGCCAAGTAGAGCGGCCTCTGCCCCCAATAACTTCCAACCACTTGTCATCGCCTTCTAGTGTATTCCCACTTGCTTTCTTGCCACGTTGGACAAATATAAATTCTTTTCTTTTTTGTCAGCTACAAATATAAATTATTTTTATTAACATGAATATCACAGAGTTACTAAAAATCATAGACTAATTTTTAAGTAAAAGTGCAATATAGTTCACAAATAGATTTTTTTTTCAAATATTTAAATGTCATAAGCAATAGATTCATATAGTCTAATGAATGTCTTCAAACCCAGGTTACTAACCAACATAAAATCCACCTGTCATTACACCACTATCACATAGTTACAAACATAAACAAAAAAAATTGGAATTCAAAATAAATTTGCGAAAATTGATTAATCAATACATTTATCTTATTTATTTTCAATACGAGAAAAATGTTTACATTTAGTTTTTTTTTTGTCTGTGATATATATTTATTTTTGTGGAATCAATGTAGCCTAGTGATTAAAATTTAACGTCTTTTACAGTGTAATTTCTGGCCGTTTATAGAATGTAAATAATTCAGAGGTTCTAAAATGTTGTAGTTAAAATTGTTTACTGTGAGCTGATGTTATGGAAAGACATGAAAATGTTTGTCGAATCAAATGTCATGGAAAGAGATACATCGTGGAATCGTTGTTCGTAAAGTTATTGATCGTATTTGTATTTGCTGCAGGTAATTAAAATAGATATTATATGATGATGTGATGGGTTTTAAAAAAATACATAAACCATTAATTTATATGAAGCGATGTAACAATTATTTTTGTATGTCTTTTGAATATGTGGTCACGTAATGATTAAATGAAAACTAATCACAATATATTGAAAGCATATGTTATTGGATGATTATGAGTTTCCACTAGTTATTACGATTATCATGTGATTCATATTATGTAGCCCAAATTATCACGTATATCGTGAGAAACGTGAAACTTTATAAGGAGTTCAGAAACTTTCCAATGATACAATAAGAATGTGGCTACACATTATAATCAAGATTCATATCCCATTAATTACTATATATATACTATGATTTATGTTCAATATTATATAATTTGACTTTATTATTTGGATAAGACCAAAACATATAGTAATGTGTTCAATATGTATTTTATTGTACGTTTAATGTTAAGTTAGTTGTCGTAAGATAGTTTTGTTTCTTCCAGCAACATGTAATATTGAGTTAAGACAAATAAAATAATATTATAAATCATGATTTTAGAAAAAAAATCAAACCAAAAAGTTCTATTTACATCTAACAGTTACCTCGGAGTTGGAATGGAATACACATGGAGTAACGTTGTAATTAATATGTAGACAAGACGATGCTTATGGATAAATGTTAAAGCAAAAAGGTTTTCTAGAAGAAATTAACCAAAAGAATGTTTTTCGATCGTACTTTCTAATAAAATTTGATATCTTTTGACCAAAATATTTAAAAGAATTTTATACACACTTTTGTTTACTGCAGAAGGTTATGCTATTGATTTTTGGGTATTAGGCCGCTCCCTTATCATCATGAGTTTGTCTTTTATTTTCCAAAACCAATTCATCATCAAAGTTTACCCAAAAAATAAAGACGACAATGAAAAGAAAATCATGTAACTAAAATCTAGATATTAGGAAAGAAACCCTTTATTTAATATAAAACTAAATGAACTTTTATACTAACATGGTAACAATATTAATTGTGTTTTTCTCAAAAAAAAAGAAAAATCGAAAATTCATAATATATGTCCCACGTGTGCAAAGAAAAGAACTTGATCATTTTAAAATCTGAATTAGAGATGTAAAAATGATTTGTAGAATTGCTTGGGATTCCTACAACCGTGTGGGGACTCCCCACTTTAGAAACTTGAACCCGACTTTTGTAAACCCTAACCTTTTGTTTTTCTTTCTTTCGTTTATTTTTCTCTTTTTTTTATTGTATGCTTTTAAAATATATTCTTTCGTGCACGCTCTCCCTATGCCCACAAACTTATAGGTATCCGATGCCTATCTTAATCCTAGCCTTGCTTGATTAAATTTCTGTTAATTGGGCCTTAATCATCATAATTATATATACTATCCAACTATATGTAGCTATGATTCAAGTGACTAAGTGAGTGTCTTCTATATGCTTTTTTAATATATATAAAATGTATAAAAACGATAGAGGGTTATGTATTAGACCAATAGCTGTCATCTAAAATTAATCAGTAAAAGCATGTCTAATGAAAATTAATATATGATAAAGTCACTTAAATATCATCAGTTAATCTATGAAGAAAAATTAGCATTGATGTCACAGTTTCATGCTATTATTTTGGATTTTTTTTTAATTCCAAATGTAAACATCTTACTGAATTAAGAAAGACAAACAAAACATGAATTTATATGACATAAGACTATCATTATCCCTGGAAACCCACATGGGTTTCCAGTTTTTTTTTTTCTTTTTAAAAAAAGAAAAAAAAAATTAAAAAAAGAACCAATCGCGGGCCGCCACGTGTCAGTGGGGCCCGCGCACAGTACTAAAATTTCATCAGGATCGTTTCTTATCTCACCACTTTGGCAACCGGTTTTTAAAAAAAAAGTGGGTCCCATGGTGGGACCCACCACTAAGAAACCCCCTAATAATCCCCGTTAAAGATGCTCTAAGTGCACAATTTAAGGTTAGCTGTCACTGGTCGGTTTTGACCATTTGACCAAACTGATTATTTTGTTTTCCTAAACATAGACCATTTTTGCCCAAAGAGTTGGGCCGCTAATTAAAATGTTGAAAAGAGAAACACTGGTATCCATTATCATAAAACATTGCGTAGAATGTAAATAATATTAAATCGAGATTGCTCAAATTTATATTTAGTTTATTTACATAGAGCAATATCTGAATCCATTATCCAAATTGAAGTGAACTTTATGATATTGCGCATGATATACGAATGTGTACATGACGGCATGGTATATATATGAACATGTATGAATAAAAAGAGTATGTAATAAATTAACTAAATGTACTTACGTACGCAATGTGACCATGCATGTGGCTTAAAGCTCTAAAGTTTAAACCATGATAAATCTGCAAATATTGCTGTCTTTATCGAAAGTTGAGAGACCCTTTAATTTCTCTCAGTTCTCCATATCATTTTCTATTTTTTTTTTGGCCAAAATTCCACGGCTCATACACTCTATATACTTGTACACACACACATGACACATATATTGTGAGATCAAACAAAGTCTCACATTGGAAGTTTAGACAAGAAGTATCTAATATATAAAAAGAAATCCAACTCTAATTAGTACGAAGCCTTTTGGGAAAGAATCCAAAAGTAAATCCATGCGGGTTTGCCTAGTAGGTCCAAAGTGGATAATATCGTACTAATCAGACAATAAAGAGTTGGACATGGGCTCTCACAAACCCAACAATTGGTATCAGAGCGGTTTGACGACGATCTGCAAGAAGACCAAAATAACCTTCGAGTAGGAATGGGACCTTTTAAGTCGGAAGAGGAGGTCTGTGGCAGAAACTAGTCAGAAGATCATGGACCTGTGAAGTTGTGGGATAAAACATTCTCAAAGGAAACCCTGCGATTACTAGTACAAGATGGTGCCCAGATGATCCGCGAAAGGTGAAACACACGAGATGAGTGTGGTCCTTAGTTTGAGGGGGAGAATGTGAGATCAAACAAAGTCCCACATTGAAAATTTAGACAAGAAGTGTCTAATATATAAAGAGAAGTCCAACTCTAATTAGTACGAGGCCTTTTGGGAAGAAATCCAAAAGTAAATCCATGCGGGCTTACCTAGTAGGCCCAAAGTGGACAATATCGTACTAATCAGACAATAAAGAGTTGGACATGGGCTCTCACAAACCCAACATATATAAAGTATAGTGTGATCAGTACTCATATATGTATTCCACTAATGTGTAACGTTTAGTTGCTGCCTTACACACTAGTGGTAAACTGATGTATAAGACTTCATCAGTCAAACATATCTATATATATATATATGTATGGGTGTGCCGTAGATGTTAGAGGCCTTAAATAATTTACTAAGATTTTTTTTAAAAAAATATTAATAAATTTGGGATTTTTTTTATGTACTTTTTAAAAAAAGTTTAGAAGTTCTAGTTTAATGTTTCATTTTGTTATGTTCATGGCCACCGCTGAGTGTGTGTTAAGTTTTCGTATTAGAGATGATTAATTTGGTTCGGTTAAACTACATAGTATAGCCGAAAATAATAAGGAAATTTATGTGTTTGTATAGACGTATGTATACATATATCAAAGTATGAGCAAAAGGAAAAATAGTTTAATACGAAAAGGCATAGAATACATAGATCTCTGTATAGTATGATCATATAATATTTGTAAAGAAAAGAATAATGGTCAATGGGAATGGAGAAGACTGCCTCAGATTTGGTGAGAATGTGTCAGGCATCAAAGCAAATGCTCACAACCAAACTCTTGTTTTATATAGACCTATCTACTTACCTTTTTTGAACTGGACCTATCTACTTACTTCTTCTACTCATTTAACTATTCTATCCATAGATCCAGATTAAATTTGGAATCCGATGGAGGTTTACTTGACCTTTACATGGTAGAACTTAAAAGACATGGTCAACATTCATGAGTCATGACATATGTCTGGATCAAGTTCATTCCATTCATCAATATTGGTGGTGCATGATATATGATTGCTTAAGTTAATATCGAAAGAGTTTGGATTCCGATTAGTTTAAGCATTTTAGTTTGTTCTTACATAACTTAGTTAATAGACTGGAATATAATTATATAAATAATCTTTATACATACAACGTGAGGTCGTACTCATTTGATATGCAGAGGGCGTGACCCCAAAGCTTGAAGGGTGTGTTGGAGTAGGACCAAACCGTAACATAAATCAATAAGTATAATATATTTATTTCTCCAAAATTATAATATCTTTAAGTTTGGCTGTCACATTATTGTCTGATTATAATCATATACGACAAGATCATTAGTTGCAGACTCTCGCAGGCTATGTTTCATATACAAATATTTCAGTATATATTTACAGCAAGAAGTTCTATTAAAAGTTTGTAAATATAATCTTTCAAAATAGTTCAAAAAAAGAAGAAGTAAATATAATGTTTTATAAATATAACTAGAATTTTATCCGCGCCCCCGCGCGGGTGTTTGTTTTAACTTGAATGTAAACTCATAAACCGCTAGTTTTACAAGAAATCTCATGTATAGTTATTATGTTTTGAAATTTACATATAAAGTATAATATATTATATTATAATATAGATGTTTGATAATATTTTTTTATTTGTACATAATATTATATTAAAAAATTATAACTTGATGCAATTTGATATAATTGTACTATCCATATATTAACATGTTGTTTTTTATTAATTTTATTTTACAATGAAAAAATATGCTAAAAAAAATTAATGGTTAATATATGAATATCGATTTAGTTATATAAACTTTAAATTTTTAATTATTTAATTTAAATTTATTTTAAATGCAGTGTCAATATCTGTAAATAAAAAAAAAGACAAAAATGAAGTATTTAATTTATTATAAATGCAAATGCTAAATTTGTAAATAAAAAAAATATTTTTTTATATTGCTATCCATGTGTCCCAATAATTCTCAATTATAATATTGTCCATGTTTCCAAACAATACCAAAAAGTAGTTCAGTTTTAATAATATAGATACATATCTTAACTTTAATACAACAAAGAACTCAAATAAAAATACACACAAGGCCAGTTCTTTCCTCTCTCACGATATGAGTTATTAATGGGCTTATAAAACTTGATTGCTAATGGACTATATAGCCCATCAAACTTATTTAGTGATAGTGATTAAGTATAATCCGAATAGCCAGTGGCTGCAGCCCATCTTTGTAGACATCTGAAAATTTCTTTCATTTGATCAGGTTATCAAAAAAGAAAAGCCATTATGATTAGTTCCCATGGATAATCTAGATTTTAGGGCAGAATTGTAACCTTCTTTTATGTTCAAGAACACTTAATTTTGAGCTGATAAGATCGTTGGAAAAGCCATCGAGAGGAAGTGAAACATGGGTTGATTTCAAGTATGGATTACAAAACACATTTAGCTTTTCTTTTGTTTGGATTTTTTCATATACTTTTCATTATATTTGGTTTCTATATCATCTTTAGCAATATATTTTATGATACAAAAGAATTCCAAACTATTAAGCCAACCTTGGTTCCGTGCAGATACAATAAACATTACTTGTTTTGCGGGTTAGTTAATTATAAGACGCAGAGTTTCTTTTACTAAACATATCAAGATTTATCATTTTGAAAACCGGATCAGACCGGCCGGTCGAACCAGTCCGACCTTATTTGCTAAAAAAGTCGATTCTGGTTTTGTTTAAAACTCGGATTTGAAAACCGGTAAAACCAACAATAAACTAGTAAACTAGTGATCCGAGTCAACTTTAAAATTCGGTTTAAAAAAATTAATATATAACTAATATGTTTTCAATTGTTATTAAATTTAATATTTCAAAATTAATTTTGGACAATTCTCTCAAATAATCATTTCTAAGTTTTTGTCACCAAAATAACCTTCAAAAAAAAAAATGACCGAAATAGCATTTTTATTTTGCAATTTTTCATATTTATTTTTCAAAAAACTCAACTCCTAAACCCTACCTCATAACTCTAAACTTTAAGTCTAAAGTAGTTAACTCTAAAGGTATAAGTGTATATTTACACACTTTAATAAAAAAAAATTGTTCATTTTTCTAATTGAAAGCTATTTTGTGACAAAAACTTATTAGTTATATCTTAAGATATTTATCATCAATGTTTGACTATTATACTATTTAATTGATTTTTTGTTTAATTTTATTTTCTTAAAAAGGAATGTAAATAAATATATTTTTGACTTTTATATATTATTCTTAATTTGTCATATTCATAAAATATGAGACTTTAGTTGTAAGGATAAATAAATACGATTATTTGAATAATCAATCGTTTAGTGTTTATCAATTTCAGTTTTACATAGTATTTACTTTGTTTATCATATATATAGTTAGATTTATGGTTATCGTATATTTTTTCTAGTTAATAAAATAAAAAAAGAGAATATATTATATGTAAAAATATTTTATAAGTCTACAAATATTTAATTGTATATTTTTAATTTTTATAAAATTAAAAATTCGGTTCGATTGGTTGAACCAGTCCAACTAATCAATGAGTAGCAATACTGAGTTAGTGCCTGGTCCGATTTTCAAATCGTTGTTTACCAACGTTCTTTGGTTTGGACAGAATTTTTTAAAAAGACATATATCGAAAATAGAAAAGAAACAACTAAACAACACTAAAAACAAATGAAAACACAACAACTCACAAGAAGAATTAAGATGTAAACTTTATTGGATACTTAATATATTTTCTTAAGAAGGTAACAAAGTGAAGATCACAGTACTATTTCGATTGAATGATCGATGAAGATCAAACGGCAGTGACTGCGATTTTCATAGCGGCTTCGCAATGGCCTGGGAAGTTGCATATGAAGAAGTTTTGTCCTTTAGACAAAGTTATATGATCTTGGCCTGAAGTGTATTTTTTTGCACCTGCAGGCGTTTCGCAATTGTTGTACCCTCCACTGTTTACCACGACCACGTTGTGGAATTTGGGGTTATAGTTAAAAACTGCAACAAATTTTAAATTTGTTAAGAAACTGAACTTAGGCTCCTACGAATACTCGCCGCTAGTCTGAACTCATTTTGGTGGAGACCGGGATACATCGGGTTATTCAAAAAAAACCTCTAAAGACTACTTATTTAGTTTGTGCATGAGAATATTGACCTAATTACTTTACTTGTGTAAATGGGTTTGATATGTTAGTTTAAATATACAAAGATTACGTCTATGTTAACCACTGATAATAATAAACAGATTAACATTTCAATATTAAGAACTCTTATGATAAATATATAAATCTGGAGAAAGTTGGTTGAAATATTTATTAATGGGGAAACATTTTCAACTCATCACTCAAGGTTAAACCAAAAGAAAAATTACATTTGTAAACATTTTCATTATCTTCAAATTAAACATTTCGAAGTAGTTAATTGCTTCCGGTTTAAACTTGAAAAGGTATGCGCGACAGTATATATCATATTTTTAAACTCTTGAAAGTGTTTGCATACTGCTAGTACACTTAACACATATCTAGATCTGGCAGCAGTGGTGGATATATATTAAGATTACCAAAACTTAATTTTGCATGTGACCTATATGTGTAACAATATGATATAATCTTGTAATTAAAGTATATGTGATACCTAGAACGTCACCGGCTTTAAAATGTTTGCCTCTAGGCCAACCCACAGCGTTAAAGGCCCAGCCGTTGGATTCACCGACTGTGTAAGTCGCAGCATGAACGTAGTGAGCTTGAAGGACCAACACTGAGACCACCATCAAAGACACTATGGCTCGAGCCGACCATGATGCACTGCCTCTTCCCTTGGCCATGTCTCAATTTTCTAAGAGTAAGAGAGAGAGAGAGGTTGTAAAAAATGAATGAGGATGAATTGAAGAGAAGATGGACAAGGGGGGGTTATAAAGATGATGAAATTAAGGCATTCAATGTTTTGTTTGTTTGTTTTATTGAAGTGGGTGTTACAACAACCCACGATATATGGTCATTTATTATTTCTGGACACATTGTCTACGTAAATTGATTATAGTGTGTAGACCAAACACCAAAGTATCTTTTTGTTTGGTTTGTTTTTTTGTTTCACTATTGGAGATATTGTTTGGTTGTGACTATAGCACCATGTAGGTGAAACTAGTTTTGATTTTTTTTTGGGTTCTTTTTTTATTTTAAATGTTTTGTTTTATATTATATCAAACTGAACTATGAATGTGTGTACAATGTCAACAAGGAGTCATTAGATTGGCTATACTAGTAGTATATTCTTTGTTTTGATGGGATTCAAGATAATTAACTTGAACCTCTCAAGTGATACTAGAGGCATTTGTAGATTTAGACTCACATATTGTTGTCCTTAAATTAATTATAACACAACCATATGTACAAAAACGTCTACATACATATACGCCGAGAGAGGATAACTTGGCCAAAAAAAGAATCGAATGGATCTAAATCTGAATTTTAACTCTATATTGCCTGAAGAAGACTCTGTGGATTGGTTTTGTATTGGAGTCCCTGTTTAAAAGATCTTACCCGATATGGAAACCTGTAGACTTGAACGAACTAGATAATGTTGGAAGGCTACGCAAAGCAATAACTCCGGCAGCAAAAGCAGCAACAGATGCCAAAACAAACGCTGGTAAGTTTCCTCCTCCCAACAATGCATCCAATGGACCTGCTCCAAGCGATACTATCATCTGTTTACATACCAAAACCATAACTCACTACTTGACTTGAGCAGCATGAAACAAAGATAATGAATTTGAGAACTTGCCTGGGGAATAACAATTGCAAGATTCAACACTCCTATAGCCAAACCTGCATTGAGAACAAAAACGAAGTGATGAAACCATTTTAGATTCTGTAATCTAAGATTTAAGTAGAAACCTATGAATGATTGAATCTTTTTCACAGACCTTGACCGCCACCTGAATCAGCTGTGACTTCTGCTGTGACAGAGAAAGGGACACTGTATGTGATCTGCACAACAGAAAAAAAAAAGATGGTTTCATCATCACATAGAAATGTTGCAGCAAGAAAAATAAAAGAGGATTTCTGTTTAAATAAAACACGTACAGCTAGAGGGAAGCCAAGGAGTGCAAAAACGATTACAGCTGCGGTTCTTGTTGTTTCGTTAGGTAGTATGTGTTCGCTTTCTTTAGAGTTATCCCTGAGAGACATCAAGCTAATGACAGCTGTTCCTGCCATGCACGCAAATACTGTAAAGTTGCTCAGAGCCCATACCGCTCGTGCACCCATCCGCTGACACATTGGCTCAATCAAGAATGAACTGATCCCAAGAACAACCTACGTAGAACAGGAAAAAAGCAATTAATAACGAGCGAGTAGTTAAAGTGCTCTGCTAATAAACATGTTAATATAGAGATTCTTACAGAGTTTAGTAGCAAGCCAAATGCACCTTCCCGGACACCTTGACCATAAAGTTTGACGAGCAAACTCTCTCCCGTAGGATTCCCATGATAAACTTCTCTTCCCATCCAATCTGTATCAAACAGAAAGAAGGGGAACCAAGATAACTGCAAGGAAGAGGGCAACAATCAAAATACAAAAGGATCTAAGAACAGGAAACAGTATCGCAAAATGATAACCGGCCGTAATGTTTCCTTCGGTACTCACCCATGTAAGAGCCATGACTATGAGAACTGAGTGCATAGCAGGCGGCAAATGCCTTAAACTGGTTAGCAAATTTACTAAAACAGATCCAGGGCGGCTATCAATATAGGTCTCGTCTTGATGCTCATTGTTTGACTTTCCAAGCTGTACATCCATATCACGTTCCACTCTTTCGTACTTGATCCCATTGGCAGTACCATTAGATTTTGAGTGCTCAAGGCCTGTAGGCTGGAGATCATCCAGCAAAGGTGCAGAATCTGATATGCGGGTGGGGTTATTGCTTGCCAAGGGAATCTCTTCAGCGAAATAGATTGTGACAAGAGTGCATATAGTGAGAAAGACCTGGACAAAATGACAACTCTTAGAAAAATATACAACAATATATTCAGATGGCAAAAACAAGAACAAAAGTCACTGGGTGGATTAGTATGGATTAAATTTTACTTTCAAAATCACCCTCACAAATCACGCAGACATTCTATTGTAACTAATGATCCCCAAAAGTAAAAAATGACAGGGTTTGATAAAGACCAGACGACTCCATTGCATTTGTAGAAAGCTTAGAAGTGTTAGAAAAAATAACATAATATGCTTACAACTGCAAGAAGAAAAGCTGCTTTGAGATTTCCACATGCAGCGCAACATGCTGTACTGGTTAGGAATGGGAACCATCTGCTCAGTAAAATTGCTAGGATCATTTAACAAATGAGGAAAAAGAATACAAGTTTTTGAGAATGAACATCTCGAGGATTACTCTTGCCATCGTCCGCTAGCACCAGCAGAAAACCCAAGGATATTCCCAATAGCCATCCACAAGCAGAACACAGCATTTGCAGTATTCCGCTGATCAGGACCTAAGGAAAGCGTAAGATACGGCATAAGTGTTTTTCTACAGAATCAGAAGCATATCAAATTCAATCTAGTTGCAATTTTCAATACAAAATAATGATCTGTTAAGTGTATGGAGGAATTTTATCATTACCTGATAGGTCAGCTAGAAGAGCACGAGCAGGTCCCTGAAACAAAAGCAGAAAACATCAGTCCGGGATATTTTAGGTAAAGACTAACAGTACACCATTCAAACTAGTAGATTAGATCTGAACCTGCACTGTGTTGTTTGCTAGGTCCAACAACCAAAACCCAATGATAAAGACAAAAGCTGCCCTGGTCCGTGTGCCTTTGAAAGTACTGCATTTGCAGACACACATCAAAATCATCAATTATTTAGCCCTAAACATTCCTTAGAAAACATGCTATAGGCAGGGTAGCAGGAGAGCAACCTGCAATGTTCCTTTGTATCTCCCAACAGATACCCAATGTCTGCAGAAAACCCGATTATTATCACCTAAATTGCAAGTTTTTGTTTAGCTTCTGCCTTCTATGAAACACAACGTAGTCAACTAAAAATAAATATAAAAAGCGAAATCATATCTTCTATTTCCCCTTACTGCAATTGAGATCATGAGTGATCCCACGAGAATGAACGGTCGTCTTCTTCCATACTTTGAAGTACATTTATCACTCCAAATACCAACACAAGGCTGGACCTAAAAACCAAGAAACTAATAAGTAGCAACTACCAATGTAAGTTGTAAAGGAAACAAAATATGGCTACAAACTTACCACTAGGCCTGTAATAGGGCCGCATAGCCAAATAAATGAAGAAAACTCGTGCGTTATTCCAAGGGTCTGCACCAATCATGCAACACTGTTAGGTAAAACTCAAAGGTTCCATCCGCAACAACAACAACAATGTTGTGGCTGGCCCTGATTATATACCTAAAGTTACATGAAAAAGTACCCACTATTCTCATCCAATCCAAATATGTCAATAAAATAAGGAGTACATTGTTTTCACCTACAAAGTACTCACTTCTTTGTACAATCGTATCTACTGACTCAGGAAACGCGTTACAGAGATAGCGACAACGCAGTACCTGAATATAAGGCGTGAGAAGAGAAAGTTGCAATGCCCATCCAAATTGAACACCAGCAGCGACTGTACAACTAAGCACCAACGTCACCAACCTACAATCCTTCGCCACGACTGCACCATCACCATGAGAAACGGAAGAAGAATCGGTTTGCTTTTGATGATTCGTCACCATCTCAATCTCAACATCCTTCCTCAGATTCCTATACGGTACCGAGATCGACACCGATTCACTCTTCCCCGCCATAACTTCGCCGTCTCGAAAGATCTAGCTATCTGAGACGACGGTTCGAGATCTAGCAACACACTACAGTCTATTTCGAGCGGGTGGAATCGATTTGATCGGTTTTTCTGAGAAGGCGGATTTGCAAAAGGGATTCTTTTCACGGGAGCCGTTGATCTGTAAATGGACGGCTGAGATTGTCTTTTAGTATCAAACGGTCGTAGTCAATCTTGGGATTAGCGTAGTCACCACCGTTGATTTTATTTGTGGGGTTTCTAAACCGTTTCAAGAAAAAGCGGACGAAACTCAAACATGTCCGTTTTTAGAAAGGAAACGTTGTCGTTTAGTGAATGGACCTGTAAAGCCCGTATTAGCTCAATATTATTTTCTAACAAAAATTAAACTGCATTGGTCAACTTCGTTCAACTATTAAGCCCATTAAAATCCCAGTTGTTGTTTTATAGATTTTAATTTGCTTGAAAGCAAATTAGTATTTTTATAAATGAATAATAATAATAATGTTCATTTTTTAACTAGTATAAGTTGTAGAAACCTCATTAGTCCATTAGTTTGACTAGTGATTTATTAATATTTGTACATCAAAAGATCTAAGTATCGAGTACCAGAAATGGTCAAGCGTGGATTTCATATCGTTGTCTAGAATGATGCAGTGAGAGTGAGACGTGAATAATCATAAAACATATAATTTCCAGTATAATATGTTTCATAGCTTATAATAATATAGTATCAAATGTTAAAAAATAGTAAAGTTTTGGGTATTTAACTTTTATCTCCTGACATAAAACTAACTTTTGCTAATACCAAAACATAGTAAAACAATTCTTCTATATATATATATATATATATATATATATATATATATATATATATATATATATATATATTTATAATTGTGGGTGTTTGAGTCAAGATGCAAATAATTTTCTAGAAAACTGAAGCTCACGAGTAACCAAAAAGCATAAACAAAAATATATATTGATGATCAAGCAGATGATCATTTAGTTTTTTTCAAAACTTGAATCCAAAACTGAAAAATTTGCTAATCTAATCTTAAAAAATTCTGAATATGATAACCAACTAATTGAAACTGAATTAATATAAACTAGAATTTGATCCGTGCAACCGCGCGGGTTTGTTTTCATTTATATATATATAGATATTTGTTTTATATACATAAAAAGAAAACCCGCATGAACAATAATATTATAATAAATTTAAACATTATTATAAAATTAGATAGTATATAACACCAAATTATAATAAGTTATTGATAGACTTTATTATATAAACCATAACTTTGTAGTATAACTATAACGTTAGTCATATATTTAAATGATTATATTACTATTACAAGCACAATACTTTTATAGTTTACATTTTATATTTGATTTGATTTGATTTGAATTTGATTACTAAATAAATTAAAATATATATGAAAATTATATTTTAAAATTATTTTATATTTAATATCTACTAAATTTTGATATGGATTTCAAAGTTAGATTACCGTTTACATTTTATATTTTGTTTTATTTTATTTTATTCGATTTGAATTTGATTACTAAATAAATTAAAATATATATGAAAATTATATTTTAAAATTATTTTATATTTAATATCTACTAAATTTTGATAAGGATTTCAAAGTTAGATTACCGTTTAGCAAATTTTTATGTTTATTTAGATGATATATTATTGTATATATATAATATTTTCATTTTATAAAAGTACATGATTTTTATTTTTTTTATTTTATAAAATATAATTGAATTTTTATTAATCTATAATTGTATTTTATATAATTCGAAAATAATTAAATAGTTACATATTTTTTAATGTTGAGATCTTGCTAAAATCTTTTTCAAAAGATTTGTTATAATTTTTAATATATATTTAAAATAAAAAGATATAAAAAATATTATGATTAAAGTAGTTACAAATATTTTATCATTAGTTTTAATGAAATACATTTTATTAAATTTTTCTAATGATGGTCTAAATAAAAAAAATAACACATGAAATGAGTCATAATTTTTATTTTAATAGAATAGATTAATAGAAAGCAGACTCCGAACACCACACGCAAAATTGTCAGTCATTGAATTCTTCGCTGTTGAGATATGTTGGATAGCAAAACTAAAAAATTCTTTATATCACAAAAACTTTCTCAATATGTATAGTGAAAGCGCCAACCATTCTTTCAGTGTTGACATCAGCTGAAAGATAGTTTGTTGCAAATAATAGTTCTAAAATATGTAAAGTTTTCATACACTACATCACCTAAATCATAGTTTTACATTCAGCATATGAAAATGATAAAATCTTGCAGATATTCACGACATCCATCATAACTTCGGTAGGTCCTTCTTTTCTGCAAACCATTTCACATCTTCTACTATTAGGGTCCCACAGTATGAGGAGGATTCACTCCCATAGGTTGATTAATATGTGCTTCGGTCCAGAAAGTCTCTTCAATCTCCGACTTTTTTCAAAATTTTCTATTTTATTTTTAATACCTTAACCAAAACTGACATATTTACAGCTTATTTTTATTATTTTTTACCACTTAACTACTATTGTTTGGTTTTTCTTCTCAATATGTTCTGAAATAAAAGAATGATAATAATATTATTATTATTATTGAGGACAATTACCAATACTATATTTTACATTATTTTGTCGTGTGTTTTATTTAACCAATGTTACTACTTAAAATAATATTTTATTTTAATATTTTAACATGTATTTGGGAGTTCAAAATTTGGACATGTTTGTTGTAAATTTATATAGTATAGCATATGTGTGTGGACGTGATAGGGATTGTTCATACGAATAAAAGAAAATTACGAAAGGGAAAAAGAAAGAGACGTGTGCCTAACAAATGTATGATGTATTGGAGAAAATGTAACGAATATTATTGTGAAAATGAAAGCTATAGTCACAATTTAATATACTTACGTCTTTTTTTTTGATTAACCTAAGGGTATCTAATCCCATGGAGAAACCGAGACTAATTCCCAAGGGGAGGTGCAACCCACGCCTATATCCGTGTAAGGTGATCAGAATAATTGTGACTTAGTTTCGCGCAGTAGATGGGTCGAACCTGAAACGTGTTAGCTTCCCAGTCTCGCCTCCTTACTACTCGACCACAATCACCCGGTCAACTTACGTCTTTCTTTCTCCATCTCTCTTCACGTTTCCTTCTCTAAGTTTACACTCTTATATATTTTTTCTTTATATCAACTGCACTTCTATCAGAAGTTCACAACCAATACTTTTCGCTATCATTAACCATATATATTTGAGGTTTGTTTAGCTGTTATGGTGTTCCACTTTCATAATATAAATGACCATAAAAGAAATTATAAATGTTATGGTATTCCATTTAGATTTAGATATATATTAGTTTCTTGTGTTACAGCTAGGATGCATATACAGAGGCCCCTGGCGCAAAGCGAATGAAGCACATGCTTGTGGTCGTTTTTAATAAATATATTTGACAATCACAAGTTTTAAGTAAAACTAGCCTTTGACCCGCGCACCCGCGCGAATGTTATTTTTATAAATGTCAAATATTTTAAGTAATTTGTTTGATATAATTGTATATATGAATGAAACTTAATATTCGATATCCGTTATCCGATCTAGGATCCCATCCGCTTCAAAAAACGGATATTCGGGGATCTTGATAGTAATTTTACGGATTCGACTGATCCAAGTACGAATTCGGATAGTAAAATTTAGGTCTGAATATCTGGATCTAGATATTAAATATTTAAAATTTAATTATAGTTATCTATGTATATTATATATACTTTTATATAAAATAACTAAAATTTTAATTTTAAATTTGAATGCTTTTAAAGTTTTTTAAAATAATAATTTTAAATAGACTAATAGATGGTTAATATTTAGGTTTTTAATTAAAAACAGGTCCAAATATCCGCGTGTATTCGGATTTTAGTCCGAATATCCTAACCCCGAATATCCAGATCCGGATAACAATTTTACGAATCCGACGAATGCATATCCGAATCCATATATCCTAAAATACCTCGAAAATTCGATATGTCCTAGACATAACTCTGTATATGTATTATATGGTGATTAAAAAATTTAAATTTATAAGTTACATAAATTATTCTTATTAGATATATCGTACAAATGAATAATACATTGTATTTATTTGTATATATAACCATTTATAATAAATATTAATATGTATTTTAGTTACTAAATTGTTATTAAAAATTACATGATTTTGTTATTTTAAATGAATAAGTTCAAATTATATCGAAAATTATTGAAATTATTAGTTTTTTTCTAGTTCAAATATAGTTGGTTAGCTTATATGAATATGAATAAAAAATAAAACTAATTTAATTATATATAAACACATATACATTTTTTTTATGAAATCTCCAATTTCAATGATAAATGTTGTTAATGGGCTTAGCCCAAATTTATTTTTTTCTAGTTAATAATCAATGTTTAGATGTTTGGATGCAAGGATAGTATCAGTGGCATTTTTTTGTAAATATTAGGTAAAATCAAGGGTTATTTCTTATTTGTACTTCATTTTTAATAGATTAGATGTTTTTAGTCGAGTGGCTTAACAGTTAGATATGTTTCAGCATATCACGGGTTTGAAATCACCAGAACGGCTCTAATAATGTTTTAAATATGAGTAATTCAACAGCTTTCATAGTTTTTGTCGTTTCAATGACCATTGTTTCTTCAGTTTTTCATGCTAAAATTGTGGGTAGTATCACTTGAGACAGTGAAACCTTGTTTACGAGGGTTTGGTGGACAGCCAACCGATGATTGTTGTCGTGCTATACTTAGTGTAGACAGCCAAGCAATAGGGATTCCAAATCGACGAGATCTCTGCGAGTGTTACCAATATGCTATCGATTCATTAAAATATAGAAAACTTATCAACGTCCCTCAACTTTGTCGTATTCCTCTAGCTGTTCCTATTTCACCAACGGTAGATTGTAAAAGGTATATATAATTTCCATCTATATTTCAAAGTCCTGTTATTCATTTATTTTTTACATAATTTATACTTTTAACTTTTCTAAAATATTTTTATATAATTTTTTTTTCAGATTTAACTGAAGAAAAAGAAGATGTAGGATAAAGAATATAATAGATATGAGAATAAATGTACCACAATATTTTTTCTCAAAATAATAAAATAACTAGATTATAACCCACGCGGTAGCGCGGGATTATTTATATTTATAATTTATGTTTGTAAAATAAATTTTATGATTTGATGATATTTTATAAATTTTGGTTTGTGTCGGGTTTTTCTTTTTTGATTTTCGATTTGGTTCTGATTTGGTTGTTGGTTTTGTTTTTTGGTTCAAGAAATAGAGTAATAGTTTGGTTATTTCTAAATTTGGTTTGGGTTTTGATATTTTTTTTAGTTTGGTTCAAATAAAATGCTAAAATTTTGAGTTGAATTCGAGCACATGGGTCTGAATATTGATATAAAATTTTTGATCTTGATTCTGATTTAAGCAGCTATATTTTTGGTTATATTTTCTGGTTTTTATTTTTTGTTATTGAATAACTTTCTATTTTAAATATATTTGGGAAATTGGTATATTTCAAGGTTATATACCAAATCTCAAAAATATCCCCTAATTCTGTATATCTTTGAGATAAAAGTAAACTGTATATTCAACTGATATGATCAGAATATAACAATATTATTTTGAAATAGTAATATTTTTAATTTAATTAGGAATTAAGTAGCTTTTTTGGTAGTAGATCGCTATATATTGGGTGGTCGTAAAGAAACAAATCTATATTATTAAAATTGAAGTACCTTTTGATATTATTTGGAAACAAAGATAACAATATTAAAAAGAGTATGTTTGGAAACATGAATAACAATATTAAAAAAAAATGAAGATTGTTTGGAAACATGAATAACAATATTAAAAAAGAATAGAGAATGATTGGAAACATATATAGTAGTATTAAGATATAGTGTGATTAGAAACATAAATAACATTATTAAAAAAACTTTAATCCTAATAGGTTTTTTATTGATCATATATGATTTTGCATAATATATATTTTGTGTATTATTTACTAAGCAATAATCATTTCAATATGATAAATAGATTATGAGAAATATATGATATATTTTCCAATTATATACACATAACTAAGTGATCACATTTACATCATACAACATGATTTGTAAATATAAAATGCAATTTATTATAAGAAGAAAAATATAAAATATAGAAAAATAAGAAAATATAAATTTGTAAAAAAAACAAAAATCAATCACCGCGATACAATTGAATTACAAAATGACATGGTTTTGAAAACCGGATCATACCGGCCGGTCGAACCGGTCCGACCGTGACTTGCTAAAGAAGCCGAGTCCGGTTCGATTTATAACTCGTATTTAAGAAAAACCGGTAAAACCGGTACAACCAATGACTCATGTCAACTTTAAAACCTAGTTCTAAAAAATTAACATATAAATAATATATTTTCAACTGTTATTAAAATTTAATATTTCGTATATTATTTTTATTTTGACATATTCATAAGATCTAAGACCATAGTTGTATAAATAAATAATTATAGTAATTTAAACAATCAATCGTTTGGTTTTTATCAATTTCAGTTTCACATAGTATTCATTTGTTTATTGTATATATAATTAGAGTTATTGTTATTATTCATTTTTCTAGTTAATAAAGAGAAAAAATATTACATGTAGAATTATTTTTAGACCTATATAATGTAAATATATGATTATATATATTAATTTTAAAAAAATAGAAAATCCGGTTCGACCGGTTGAACTAGTCCAACCATTCAACTAGTAGGTATACCGAGTCGGTGTCCGGTCCGGTTTTCAAAACATTACAAAATGGTAACAAATCTAAAATATATAATGGTTACGTAAAAACATATATATTAGAGATGTAAATTATAAATACAGTCATAGAAAACACATGGATCTAGCTAAAAAAATGAAAACAAACATGTACAAAAGATGCCTTCTCGGGCAAGGAATATCAATAATACATTAGAGATGTACAATATATCCACATTTATTTGTTTATCTTAAGAAGATAATATACTAAGCATCTACATTTCTATTTAAAAAATATGACAGAACTTTAAAAAAGAAAAAAATCGCTTTGCATAAATAAAGTGTGAAAGTAAAACGCACAAAACAGAGCCTTCAGGTAACAAACCTCACCAAAGGCTACACCAATAATTTGAAGACCAGCCGGTAGACCCGAGGAGGACCTCTTTCAACTAATCCACATGGTAATACAATCGCAGGAAGCCCCACAAGATTCACATTAACCTGCAACAAAACTCATACAAGACAACTTTATGTTTTGTGTAATAAAAACTGGTTAAAGAGAGACAAAACGTATATTGTCATAATGTCTCCAACATACATTGCCAATGACTCTTTTTACCAACTTTGAAATCTTTTTTTAATTAGTGTCCTCACCTATATTAACACCAAAGAGAACATATATTTGTTACTGATCCAAACTGGTTAATGAAGATGCAAGGTTACCTACATGTTGAGCTCGCTTGTAGTATGCATCATAGTAACACGTAGAGAGTGCATATGTTCCCATTAAAATTCTCTTTTTCACTTATAAAACACACAGAAAATGTATTTAATTGTTGCGAAATGATGGAAGTAAAATTGTAAAATTAGTTTATGAAATCACACCTCTCTGCCAAATCCTTCACCACAAGAAAATTCATACAGATTATGAAGCTCCTCAGCCATAAATTGTTTCCCATATCTTCATTTTAATACAATAATCATCTCATAATATATAGATCATCTACATTGTGAATCAAGTCTATCAACGTGTTTACCTGACACCATCATAACTTGATAGGTTGGAAGATGGTTCAGATAAGGCAATCACATAGTCAACTGGTAGTCCGAAAGAGAATGAAGGAAGAGAGACTTGTAAATATTGGGAACATAAATCTCTATGTATTTGTACACAAAGAACACACAAGCCAACATAATGTCAGCGAAAAAAAACTTTTACTAATACACAACCGAAGGCTTCTAACTGAGAAGCAGCTTTTCGAGTTGCAGATTTCACTCCAAAATCAACACCTCCTTCAAGCGTCTCACGAATGAGACCAACTTTCAATCCCTTAAATGGTTTAGATTCAAATAAAATCCATAGAAAGAAACCGTGATTGGAACTCAAGCACATCTTAAACAAAGCAAATATACTTTTAAGTATAGTTACTTATTTTAGTATTACGATAGATGTTTTATGTAATATGTATATTTATTCTAATATTACGATAGATTTTTAATATAATATTTATATTTCTCATATTGTATATTTTCTTATTATTTATTTTACTATACATTTTATATATTTACTTATTTTAATATTACGATAGATGTTTAATGTAATATTTTTATTTCTTATATTTTTATTTACTTTTTATAAAATTAAAATAGATGTTTAATGTAAGATTATTATTTCTTATATTGTATATTTAATTATTATTTATTTTTCTTATATTATATATTTAGTTATTCTAATATTAATATATTAATGTAATATTTATATTTGTCTTATTGTATATTTACTTATTATTTATTTTACGATACATTTTTTAGATCAATGTGTAATTTAGTTTTTCCATTTCCTATATTGTATATTTACTTATTGTTTATTTCTTCTTATTCTGTATATTTAATTATTCTAATTTTATTGCTTTATATTTCTATTTCTTATATTGTATATTTACTTACTTATTATTATTATTATTATTATTTTCTTATATTTTATTTTTATTTAAGTTTTGTTTTTATTATATCAAATGATAATATTGCGATAGATATTAAATGTAATATGTCTATTTCTGATATTGTATATCTACTTATTATTCATTTTAATATGATATTTTTATTTTTATATTGTGTATTTATTTATTTTCTTATATTTTATAGCTACTTATTATTTATTTCTTTTTTTATTTTAGGCCATTCTTTTTGTGTTTGCCTAGGGTCGACTCTGTGCATATATACGGAGACGGATAAAATAGTTATGGAAAATATTATTTAGGTTAAAATTTAAATTACTTGTGTAAATATATGTTTAAGAAGTAATGAAAAATGAAGTTTTTGCACACTGCAATCTCCCTATATATATTTGCTTCTTGTTACGGCTGGTTTTCAATCTCCTATAGTTAAGTTCAACGCCACTAAAGACTTAATTTGAGATTGTGGTTATTATTCCATTCAAAAACTTTTCTATGTTTGACCGGTTGATCTTCTCCAGCGTTCACATAATCAAACTCATTCAGATTAATTGTTTCTTAACATTCTTCTAATGAAGCTCTCACAATATTCTTACATTGAATAGTCAATTTTTGGTTTAAAGAAAAAAGAATAGTCAGTATCAACTTTTTCATAAATTCAGGTTTTGCATATAAATATTTTTTTTTCCATAAAAGGATTTACAGAAAACTCAAAACTGCTTACCAATAATAATTCAGATGTTACCGACAACCGATCGATCACACGATTTTTGTATATTGTACGTTGTTATGAACATATAAAAATCTGTTTATATATGGATGACTGATTAAACTTGCAATTAACTTGGTTAACTATGCTTTAACATTGTTACCAAAAAAAAACTTGGTTAACTATATAACTAGTTAACTTAATTATATAACTAATTAACCAGTTCTCCAAATGTTATATAAGTAACTACATTTTAAGCGCACGTGTTGAACGCGGCCTTTGACGGCATATAAAGAGAACTATGTGTACCATAATTTGGCACGTCATCTCCATAACGGCGAACGCGTCAAAAGCTGACGCCATAGAATAATTATTTCTTGCACAAAATAATAATATAAAATTTATATGATGAAAAGAGGTGTCTGTTTTAGATAAATATTGTTATATCGTATGATTTATTGGTATTTCTGTATTATGATGGGGATGCATGAAATCTAAAAATGGAAATTACACCCACTACTTAAAAAAAAGAAATACAACTAGATAACCTTAAAAAGCTTTATCAGAAAAATAACTATTAATATGAAAAATGTTTAAAATACATTTTATTAAAAGTGTAAATATGTACTTATACCTCTTAAATTAACTAATCTAAACTTAAGATTTAGAATTATGGATGAAATTTTTGATGTGAAGCTTAAAATTTTAAAAAATAAAAATAGATATTAAATTTATCAAAAAAAATCATTTTAATAATTTTAAAGGTTAATTTTGTGACAAAAACTTTAAAAAATATATTTGAGAGAATTCTCAAAAAACCATAATTTACTAATTAACCATAATTACACCATTTCTCTCCTTTTTCTTCCAATTTCTCTATATCTTCTCTTTACAAAAGTAATTTCCTTTTTTTTCGTTATTCCACATATAAGACCATCTAAAAAATATGTCTACTAAGTTAATAAAATAAAATCACAGTTTGAATTATTTCATGATGGTAATTAAGAATGTGAACGTAATATAGATGTAGAAATGTGGGAAGAACGTGAAGAAAAAAAAAAAGAATCACGTCACGTGGAGACAGCTCTTTTACGAACTCTTCTATCCACTCTTTTTTTTTTGTCGAACTCTTCTATCCAATCACTTCATTAAATCTAGTCATTTTAAAAGTGAAAGATTTTTAAATAAACAACAAGGAAAACAACAGTTTGTTTACACTCAACATATACATGGCATTGCTTTTAAAGTTTTTTTTCTAGGATAATCAAGGTTGTCCATCGAACAAACTAATCTTTGAAAATTTAGAGCCAATAAAACCCGATTGTTTGCAAGGAGAACTAGATACTTATATTTTCTGGCCACATAGATGGATAAATTTGAGTTGTCATGAAATTGTACTCATATCTCTTAGGGACACTACGACGTCAAACATTATTCAACTACACCCAGTAAATTAAAGCTTCTAAAATTTTTTATAGGGAAAGTTGGTGAAATAACAAAAAAATCACTAAAATTAAATTTATAGAAAGAGGATAAGGAAAGATAGGGTGAAAAAATGAAAAAAAAAATACTTTTTGATTATTTTCCTAATTTGTTTTTGTTATATGGAGCAATTTCTATTTTTTATAGTCGATTTCTTCTTATATCTTGTTGTTTACCAACTTTTGCATTAAGTTAAAGAGAGATACAACACACACAAAACAAATCTTAATCCCATTGTTATTACGATAGAAAGAAAAGGATACAAATGATACATTTCAAAGTCTTAATCTACGAAGCTAAAGAGTCAGCTACAAAAGAGAAGCAAGTGTTGAAGCTCAACTTTCACACGAACCACAACAAGAAGAGAAACAAAACTGAAGAAGTCCATACATAAAACCTCTTACGATGACTTACAATCGAAAGATAAGAGCGCAAAATCAAACTCCACAAATGATGAAAAGACCGCAAATTAACACCAATCTCAAAAGACCCCACACACAGAGAAACAAGCCTAGATCTACAAACTTTCACTAGAAAAAATAATAATAGAAAGAATCAATAGCCTAAATGTACAAACTTTTAACAAGATGTAATTTTTTCAGAGGTTCTAAAGTCTTGTACGCAGAACCGTTCGTTATGATTATATTATGTGGAGAGAACATGTCCACATAATATGTCGTACAAGCAGAACTGTCTGTCGGATCCATATAATGATGTAATTGATGATTTGACCAATGTTAAAATAAAAATTAAAAATTAAAGGGAAAGACCTTAATTCTAAAAAAAAAAGAATATGTGATTATAGTCACTGACATTTTGTACATAATATCATTTATGATCCATATGTCTATAAGTACCATTACGATGTACTTTCATAATGCATAGGGATATGATGTTATAAAACATAATATAACCCTTTGTAAAAAAACACAATATAGAGGATATTGAAAATTAAAAAGAAAAGAAAGAATATTGAGTTACAATGAAAGTGGGATTTGAAAACACCTTTTTATTCTGCAAGTAATTAAATTCCTTTTGACAACTGAACATGAACAGCTGAAGTACTCTGAACTTCTCTGCACTCAACGCTGAAAAGTAGATTTTATTTTTCTTCCTGATTTCCTCACAAACTATGAAAAAGCAATTGTTTCTGAACATGCTTCGTATAGTATGATTTTTAGCTGAGATAATAAATTATATTTTAAAGAATTTTAAGATGGCTAATCGCTTAGACCATCCCTAATGAAAGTACTTCATAGAATCTCTAAGAAAGACACTTAATAAGTTAAGAGACTCAACTGTCACTTGTCAACTATTTATTGACTCTATTTAAAAAATAAATAAATAAAGTTTTATAATTAAAATAGAATAATTCTCTAAATATCATTTTTTTAGTTTTTATCACTAAAATATCTTTTAATAAAAAATCACATAAATAGAATTTTTTATTTTGAATTTTTTTAAAAATATTTAAAATCTCACTTCCAAAACTCCATCGAGTAACTCAAAATTTTATGTATAGATTATTAATTTTAGGGATATATATATATATATATATATATATATATATATATTTATACTTTATAATAAAATATATTTTAGTTATTTTTATGACAATTTTTTTAAAACTATCTTAATATATTTTTCATTAATGCGGATGCCATTAGCTCTCCATATGTTTTATATTTTTTCAAAATATACAAAGTAAACTATAACAAATATATTATGTGAAAAATCTAGTTTTGGGTTAGTTGAGATAGTTTTGTGTTGGTCTCAACTCTCAATAGATTAAAAAGAAATTTCCAATAAAAAATCTTAATCTGTTTTAATTTTTATTTGACCGCACTAAATGTTGCATATTATAATTTTCAAAAGTTAACAAAAAAAAAGAATAAAGAAGAGAGAGAAAAAAATAGAATTGTTCCTCCAATTTTTTTTTGTTTTTAACTTCGAGCCTCTGAGAAACCAAAGCTTCACTCTGATTCGCAAAGCGAATCCAAGAGACGACATAGATAAACGCGAAGAACAGAAACACAGCTCAAAGGCTTCTAATTTTGATTATTTATTTCTCTCCTTAATCCAATCTCGTAAGTTCTTTCCTCCATTACCGATTCTTTGTTGGTGATTATTATTATAAATTTATAATAATCTGTTAATTATCAACCAAACCTCTTTACTTTCTTCTTTGGCAGATTGAACCATGAACAGATCGAGATCGAAGATTTCGATGTTTTGAGTTTCCGGGTTTGATTCTTTCTCCCTCCTTTTGTGAAATTGGATTGGAATCTGGAGATTTGGTACTGAAAGCTGGAAACTTTTCGTGTTCTTGATGACTAATTTGATTAGGGTATTACTCGAATCTCAAATCGCATCTGGGTTTGTGAATTAGATTCCAAAGTCGAAGACTTTATTTCTCTAACATCAAGACATGTTGGAAGAACGATCACCAGATTCGTGTTTGAGTTCAAGGGTTTTCTCAACCTCTCGCATCTCTGAATCAACCTGGTCCAAGTCTTTCATGTTTCCTGAGAATGATGATAAGCTCAGCAATGGCAAAAGAGCTTTGGAGGTTGTTGGTGAGATCAGACCCACCAAGTCACTTAAACTAATGGGTTTCTCGATTGTCTACGTTAGCGATTCTTCTGACTATTCAGAACAATCTGATTCTAACAACAACGGTGGAGATTCGACAGATTCTCATTCTCTTTTCAATGAGATTGGTCGTGACAACTCTATAGACTGTCTGCTCCGGTGTTCCAGGTCTGATTACGGCTCTATTGCTTCCTTGAATCGGAATTTTCGTTCTTTGGTGAAGAGTGGAGATATTTATAGACTAAGGAGACAGAACGGGTTTGTGGAACATTGGGTTTACTTCTCTTGCCAGCTCTTCGAATGGGTTGCATTTGATCCTGTAGAGAGAAGGTGGATGCAGTTGCCAAAAATGCCTTCTAGTGTCACCTTCATGTGTGCAGACAAGGAGTCTTTAGCCGTGGGGACGGATCTTCTTGTCTTCGGGAAAGATGGTTTCTCTTCTGTTATATACAGATACAGCCTTCTCACTAACTCTTGGTCTTCTGGTATGAATATGAACTCTCCGAGGTGTTTGTTTGGATCCGCGAGTCTTGGAGAGATTGCTATATTCGCTGGTGGGATTGATTCTCAGTTGAAGATTCTTGATTACGCTGAGATGTATAACTCTGAGCTTCAAACTTGGACGACTCTTCCGAGGATGAACAAGCCTAGGAAGATGTGTTCAGGTGTTTTCATGGACGGGAAGTTCTATGTAATTGGTGGCATCGGTGGTGCTGATTCCAAACTCTTGACCTGTGGGGAAGAATATGATTTAGAGACCAAGAAATGGACTCAGATCCCTGACTTGTCGCCTCCAAGAAGCCGTGCTGATATTTCATCATCAAACGATGCACCTCCTCTTGTTGCTGTTGTGAATAACCAATTGTATGCTGCTGATCACGCCGACATGGAAGTGAGGAAGTATGACAAGGAGAAGAAGAAATGGTTAACTGTTGGGAGATTGCCTGAGAGAGCTGGCTCGGTTAACGGATGGGGACTTGCTTTTAGAGCTTGTGGGGAGAGGTTGATCGTTATAGGTGGACCGAGGAACGCTGGAGGTGGGTTTATAGAGCTGAATTCTTGGATACCAAGTGTTGGTGGTCCACCACAATGGACATTGCTTGATAGGAAACATTCTCATAACTTTGTGTACAATTGCGCGGTGATGGGCTGCTGAAACAAACATATTTGATAGTGCTCTCCATTTGAAAGACCCTCCAGATTCTTGTTGATGTGTCAAAAAGACTCCATTGAAGGTTCCAAACTCCAACCTATATGCTTCTTCTTGTTCCATATTTGTTTTTCTTACAAAAAAAAAAATTCAATTTGAATACAATTCATCTGTATTGTTAGAGACAAGTCCCAAAACAGGGAAGAAAAAAAACTGAAACAGGTTATAATAAGCTGGTTAGAATGTTAAAGCTATTTAGAGTTTGCCAGATGTGGTTTAACATTGTTGTAATCTATTTGTTTTTAAATAATCTGCTTTTGAATGTTCTTATGTGTTTGTAGCCATCTTTTGGTCTTTGTTCATATAGTTTGTGCTTTAGTTTTTATTTTCCTGCTAGTTGAATCGTTGGATTCAATCTACAGCCTTGGTTTTAAGTGTTAGTCATTTTTATGAGGACAAAAGAAAGTGTCACTTTTGTTTTGTTTGTGTTGGGGTGAGGAAGGGCTAATGTTTAAGTCTTGATGGATGTGTCCTTTAAGATATTTCAACATGTTGCTTGCAAGTTGCAGTTTTGTTAAGAATGTTTTTGGACTCTTCGTTTAGGTCATGTAGCTTTTAGGCTGTTTAGATTGTCGTGTTTTGGTGCAGAAAAAATGTGACGATTTTTAATTTTTGTTTTATCGTTTTCAACACACCTTATTACACTTGAACCGAGATTATGATACAACGATAAAACCTATTTAAAACGACAAATCTCAAATATAAATTTTTAAATTTTTTGTCACAAAAAATAAATCTTAAAAAAATAACCAAAATAGTTTTTTTTAAAAAAAATAAATAAATATTTTTTATTTACTTTTTAATTATAAATTTCACTTTCAAAATTCAATCTCATAGCTCTAAATCTTACGTTTAGAATAATTAAATCAAATGGTATAAATACATATTTACACCATTTAATAAAATCTATTATTATTTTTTTTTAATGCTATTTTGGAGACAAAAAAATTTTAAGGTCTGTTTTGGACTTTATCTCTATTTAAAATATTGTATAGTTTACATTCAAATTTCAGACACGTGAAATCTTATAACCCAATAGAAATACAAACAATCTTATACGAAAATAAATTTTTGTGCAATATTCAATGTACACCTCTATTATTATTCCTTCTGTTACATATTAAGTATTGTTGTAGAATTTTTTTTTGTTACAAAATAAGTGTTATTTTTTATTTTCGATGTAAAATTATCTTTTATAATGCAATTTATTTTTCTATTGTTGAAATATAGTTAGTTGTATAGGTAATTGTATTTTTATATAAAAAATATGCAAAATTAATTATTATTTTTTTAATTCAAGTCTATAAAACAAAAATGACACTTAGAATAAAACAAAAGAAGTATTTTTCTTTTAGAACCGTGGTGTGATCCCAAAGACTTTCTAAACCTAATGATTAATTACCACGAAGCCATGGAAATACAAGTTCTTTTGCCACTTAAGATGTGGGTGCCCGAAAAAAATCGAACCGAGGGCAGATCAAAATCACTTGGTTGCACTTCTCTTATTCTTTGGGTGACATTCAGTGAAAACTCTTTCTTAACTCACACCATCACATGGTCACACCTCTACATTTTTAAAAGAAGTAGAACAAGTTTTAAAAGCAAAAGTGGATTTCACTCTAATGTATTTTTTCAGATATAGAAGAATACTATTTTATAAAGATATAACATTAAATTCTTAGATGTTGATTTTATGTTTGGTTAAGTTTTAATTGTATATTTTTATAGTTATACAAATTAGTAAACTGGAAGAACACACACAAAATGTTAACCAACTTTAGTGTGCTTAAGTTAGTAGAACAAGAACGCGACGAAACTAGACAGAAATTATCTCTATTTTATCTTTCAAATCAAAAATCCAGTAATTAAGTGATGGTAGTTTGATGGTAATCTTTTGGAGTATGTTGTCAATTCGCCTATCTTTAATTTGGTTTCCGATAAAAATTAAGTTGCTACTGTTTGGCTTGAGATTGAGCTTTAGTCTAGGTAATTTACACGTTAGTCTACTCTGCCTCTTAACATTAATCAAAAATATTCAATTCGAATCAGACAGTATTGTAACTATCTGGTGAGTAAACCCTATATCACTAAATGCATTTCTTCTGAAACCAACTAGAAACCGGTAAAATTTATTTAAAATAAAAATAAAAATTGTAAGTTGAAACTTAATAATAATCTGAATATTTTACTTGAATTTGAAAACTCTAACTGAAACCGACCCGAAAAAATTGGTTTGGATCACGTACATATAATACCATTTTATCCCAATAGATCTTATCATGGAGGATTCACGGTTCTTGAACTTGACCGAACTGAAAAACCGATGAAGTACCCGAAATATCTGAAATTTCTAGTATATATTAGATATATATAAGTATTTTAGTATATTTTTGGTATTGTGGCTATTTTTTAAAGTATTGGATTTGAGTTTTCAAATATAGTTTTGGATTTGGGGTAAAATTATAGATTTTCAAAAATATAATTCAATTATCAAATAAATTTTAGATATTTTTTATGTCTTCAAATTTTAGATAATTAGAGTATTTAAATATTATGTATTTTTTTTGTGTTTTGGATATCTTTTTTGGTCCAGATTCGAATTCGACCGGGACCGGACAAGACCAGATCGAACTCGAACTGGTAAATTCTATTTACCTTACTTCCAATTATGTAAGACACGAACTGACACAAAGTCGACAGGACCGATTTAACAAAATTACCCGACCCAAGCCTAGTTAAGAACGACAAAGCTAGTCTACATTCAAACGTCAAAACCACTAGAGGCTAACATATTTCAAGAAAAGCCCATTTATTAATTAGCCCATTATAATTAAGGCCCATCCTGTAAATATCTCAGGGTTTAAGCTTCTCCTTTTCTACAGCAAAAATCTCATCAACGCCATTATCGATCAGTAGAAGGAAAAGCTCCCATTTCCATACCGGAGAAGATGAACTCTCTTCATCGCGTAGCACGATCGATCACCAGAACAACGATCACACACCCAATCTCTTCGAGAATTTCACGTACTCTCCCCTCGATTCTCTCCAATTTCATGTCCACAAAGCCTCGAAACGACGAAGACAAATGGAACGACGCGTGGGAATCAGCTTGGCTCCCCGACGATCTAACCGACAAGACCCGAGCACCGTGGGAGACGGACGTGAACTTCCCTTCCACCGAGGAGGAGATCGATGTGGAGGCGAAGGCGTTCGTGGAGGATATGAAGGAGCACTGGGAGGAGAGGAGAGGGAAGAGCGGGAAAGTGGAGGAGGAGAAGAAGAAAGAGATTGGAGGAGAGTCGTTGTATAGCGTGGAGACGATGAAGAAGGATTATAGGTTGAAGAAGCAGAGAGTTCACGCGTCTTTGTGGGTTAAGGAGATTGAGAAGTTGGAGGAAGCTAAGTTGGGTGAAGGTGGTGGGGGTGATGATATTGATCGGCTTCTTGATAGCTGCTCTGAGTAAGGATTCTATCTTTTGACCTAATGTTCTTCAGTTATTAGGTCTGTGATTTTACATATAGAGATTGCTTCGAGGATTGGATTCGAGTCCTGGTGATTTAGGTTTAGCTAAAGCCTTGAACAAGATTGTGATTTGCTTGTGCACACTGTGAAGCATGTCCATCTAGTACAGAGAGATTGCAGTGAGGTTTTTAGTCATGGTGATTTAGGTTTAGCTAAAGATCTGAACAAGATAGTGATTTGTTTGTGCACAATGTGAAGCATATTCAGTTAATATACATAGATTGCTTCAAAGAGTCCTGGTGATTTAGGTTTAGCTAAAGCTCTGTATGTTGAATCTCAAACAAAGCATAGTGTTGTTTCATGAATTAGCTAAATCACAGACCTAGTGAAGATGACACAATACTATGATTTGTTATCTTGCATCATCTTCACTTACATAGATTGCTCTGAGGTTTAGCTCTGGACAAGATTGTGATTTGCTTGTGCTTAACGTGAATCATGTTCAATTAGCATTCAGAGATTGCTTCAAGGAATCGAGTCCTTGTGATTTAAGTTCCTCAACAAGATTGTGCTTTGCTTGTTCACAGTGTGAAGCATGTTCATCTAGCATACATAGATGGCTTTGAGGAATCAAGTCCTGTTGACTTAGAGGTTTAGCTAAAGACCTGAACAAGATTGTGATTTGCTTTTTTACAGTGTGAAGCATGTTCATCTAGTGCATTGGGTTTAACTAAAGAACATTGTAGAGATTACTATGTGAAGGTGTTTGAACATCAATGTGCTTCTTGGTGAGTTTTAACTCTTTTTCTTAATGAAAATACTCAGGATTTTCGACTCGGTGGACCATGATTTCGATAAATTGGAAGTCTCGAGTGGATCTGAATTGAAAAACAAGCCTGATGGATGGGAATCAACAACAAAGGAAGAAGATGGAAATCTCTGGGAAATGTCACAAAGAGAAGAAGACATTCTTCTCCAAGAATTCGATCGCCGCATCTCCTTCTGCAAATTTCAGGTACCACCCTTAAAAAATCCTTAACTCGATTCATCAGATGTGTTATCATACACCACTGCAAGATAGCTTAAACTTATCTTTGATGATAGAAGGTCGAGACTTGTACTAGTATTCACGGTGTTGTTGAAAAATTTGATTGATGCGTGCAGATAGCAAGTTTTATAAAGCAACACATATTCAGCAGGAGGAGACCGATTGATGGGTGGAGATATATGATCGAAGTGATTGGTCCAAATGCTAGAAAAGGCAAAGGAAGTGTTTCTAGGCTCCCTGCTTTGTCCGATGTGTCGACTCAACCCTTTAAAGAAGAAAGTGGTAGTCTCAGTACCTTCAAGCGTCGCTCCAACAGAGATTTGTGAGTTTATGACAATGTTGTTAGGATCTACAGATTCTGGCACGTTTAAAACAAATACGCTTTAGAGCCTAAGTTTGCAGATATGATGAATTTGTAGTTGTTAACTCAAGAGTTACGTTTTTATATGTATGATCTAAGCTTTTCTTTTTCTTTTTGAACATCTGAAAATGTGATCAACGTTTTTTATATGACGATAGTTGCTTAAACAGCATTACTCAGTTTGAAGTTGAACAAAGAAAAATACAAGGAAAAAAAAAAGAGTTGGGATTCGTGTAGGGGCCAACAAGCCCGTTAAATCAGAAAGAAATTTATGAGAAAAAAAATGGAGATGCGGGGTATCGATCCCCGTACCTCTCGCATGCTAAGCGAGCGCTCTACCATCTGAGCTACATCCCCATTGATGCTAGTTTTTACATCTACAAAGACTAGTAGTCAAAATAACTAAGAGAACCTAAACCAAACAGTTTTAGCTAAACATAACTTAGGAGCTTTACATCTGTTAACGTCCAGCAAACTTTGGTTGGTTATATGAATTTTTGTAACACAATTGAACGAATACGTTTCAGTTTTTATTAGAAAACAAGCTTTTCCATGTTCAATTAGGCTGATTAATTTTGTCAAAAATTCCTAAAGTTGTTTAAACTGTTGTACATATTATATGAATTGAAAAACTGCTGTGAAATTCATCAAGGACAACAGTTAAAACTCGATGACTTGGCTTAAAATGAGATTAACACGAACACATAAATAAGAAACTAAATCATGTTCAATCATCCCAAACACAACAAAAATAAAACTTACAATGGTCTTGTATATTTCTTGTTTTCAATCTAAAAGGCGATGCAAATTAGATCACTAATATATTAATCTCATTCCTTCCAAGTCTTTAAGTCTCTTACTGACAAGAACAGTAAAGCACAAATGTATATAGATAGGCCTTTGCTATGGGCAGTTCACAGAATAACACAAACCCCTAGCTGATGTGTCCTAAACCGTAAGTAGCAACTGGTTCAGTCTTAGCTGAGTGAATTGTTAGTAAAATCAACAAGATTCTGCCTTGGCTCATTCACAATCGCAATTAGGTCCCTCTTCCATGTTTCATCTCCTTCAAAGCTTAGACTAGAAGTAGAAAAGAGGCTAAAAGTAAAACAAATATTGGTACTTTTAACAGTTTATGATCACAAACATATGTAGAAAACTATCTTTACTTTGAATCAAGCAGGAGGTGAAGGAGGTGATGAGTTTACGCGATGGTGGAAGAGTTTAGTCAATGCTCGACGCTCACAATCCTGAAATGGAACCAAGTTGATCAATCTCTTCAACGTGTGTTTGATCTAATAACAATATTTGATCAATCTCTTATATGTTTTTTTTAAATGTTACCTTGAACATGTTTAGGCGTAACGGTCTATCTGGATTGAGTCTCTGAAGTTTAAGGTATGTGTATGCAAAACTCAACTGATCTCGTGATGTAAACCGATCAACTTCATTGAACCAAAGACATGAGAAGAGGTTTGACATTGGTGTATGAGCCCTTACAATAAATGAACCTTCAGGTACATCTAACAACAAAACACACAAACATCAACAAACACACACACACAAATGGTTATAGAGAAGTGAATGAATGATTGATCACTCACAACTTGGAAGAGGAGACTTAGGATCTGAAGGGTTAAACTTCTTGAGTCCATCTGATCGGTAGAACATAAACTGTTCATCAATGGCGGTGTGGTTGTACTTGTTCAGCCTTTTGTTCTGTACCACCTCATCCCAAACACAATGTCGGTCATAATGGTTTGAGATCGCAAACTCTGACTTTGTTCTCCACAAGAAGAAGTCAACTATCAGCATAGGATCTGTAGTAAGTCTCATCTTACTGTCTATCCAAATCGAATACCTGAAAGAAAGAAACAACAAAACAAGGAGTAGTGATGAAAATTGTATCACTGATTCAATCTTTGTAGAAGCTTGAGTACTAGTAAACTAACCTCACCTAGAAGAAGGAAAAAGGCGGTGTGACAGAAACTTTGGAACTTTCCCTGTCTTTCGCATGTCAGTGTAAGGCAAATTGCTCACTACTACAGTTTTCCACAAACCAACAAACCCTTGCTTGTCAGGAACATGCCCCTCACTAGCCAGTTTTGACAGTGTTTGCTCATCAACAAACATCACAAAACAAACATTTTGCTTTGAGAATTCACTAATCTGAAGAAACAAACAAAGCAAATGAGAGCTATTGATGCTGCTAACTATGTGTAATAGATAGTAATCTAATGCATGTACCTTTTTGCTTGCAGGTCTTCTTAGAAAATCAGAGCTTCCGAAGATGCAAGAAGACACAGAGACTACACAGTTCTTCATGTAGGCTCTATCCTTTTCACTCAAATCAAACCCAGTACCTTGATGAAATCCATTACTTCCTTTGACAAAACCACAGTGAATCGTCTGGTTTATCGCAGAGTAAGACCTCTCTCTTTCCTTGAGTGTTTGGTGTCCTCCAAATCTAGGCTTATCACACGTCTCTGTCTCTATAAAGCCTAACGAAAAGGGCTTGGAATCTAAATACTCCTGAGGCTCAAGTATGTGATTAACAGATTCAGCAAGAGGAACTTCACAAGGAAAATCTGCAAACATACAAACAATCTATAGCTGAGATCAAGAAACAAATCTGAGACTAGTAGAGACTCAAAAGATCTATACGTTTGCTTCTCTTCTTGCTTCCTGGTGGTTTTTGGATGTTGGATGAGTTCAATCCTATATCAAGCTCCGATGACGTGAATAGATGGTTTTTCAAGTGATCTACATTTGATAAAAAACCAGTTAATACAATAGCTTTAGCACAAATCCACAAGACAAGAAAGAGTTGCTTACGGTTTCGTTCAGAGTGAGGTAAGAACTCAGAACCTACACCAAATCCAAACAAGAAAAAGGTTTTTAATTAGAAAAAAAAAAGGACTTCCAGGTTCTATTAACTTGAAAGCTTACCATGAAAGAGTAGTTTATGTCCAGAGAAGATGCAAGAGAAGAAGAAAAGTGAGACAAAGAAGAAGAACAAGTGTGAGAGCTTCAACTTCCCTATCCTACCAAACTTCTTTCCTCTTCTAAGAAGTAGAAATGAATTATCATTCTGACCAGAATGATTCTGGTAAGACGAAGCAACCGTACTTCTTCTCTCTGGTAACATTATCACCACACCAACACCCTGAAGATTCAGACCAATCAAGATTTTAACATGTCTGATGAGCTTAGAGATGCATCGATTCAAAATCTTTCTAATCGCACACGACAAAAAGAGCAAACTTTAAAGCCAAATTCATTCCAAAAACATGTGATTTCACCGTTCTTGATTACGCAGACAAGAACAAGAATCTCTCACAGAACATAATGAGACATTAATTTTCAGACAAGATCCAAGATGCAGATTTGTAAGACTTTCTCGCACAAATCCACAAACGTTTCGAGAAACAAGAAAGTGCAAAGAACAGATTCGAAAGGGAGAAGGGGAAAAAGTATTACCTGATTTGAAGATCTCTCTCTAGCTCACCGCCATGGAAAGACCTTGAGAGTGTGTTAATCGTTCTTTCTTTTATTACAGTTAATTAAGTTATGTCCAATCGTTGAAATTAGGTTAATTAATTAACTCATTAAATTAATAATATCTCCAAAGAGGTGTTGCTATTTGTCCCACATCGGTAAAGTATCAGTCGCTCGTTCTCAAAGCCTGTGTATAAAGGAGAAGCTCGATGGACCGAGTAAATCATACCTTTCTCGGCCTTTTGGCTAAGATCAAGTGTAGTATCTGTTCTTATCAGTTTAATATCTGATATGTGGGCCATCGGCCCACTCGATATTAACTCTATTTTTTGAGGGAAAAAGCCCGTTAAGATAGCTTGCTATCTGGGCTTTCACGAGTCGCCCATGCGTTGCACTACTGCACGGGCCTGGCTCAACCCGCCAAATCACCAGTTTAATTTTTGGTCCTTGGACCTTTATGATTTTAAGCTTGTTACCTTATTATTGGACTTATAAACTGTTAGTTATTGAATTGGTCCAATCGGCCTATATTGTAATGCTGAAGTTAGGCCTAACGATATTCACCTTATTGGGCTTTTGGTGAAGCTTATATCTATCATTATCAATTTAATATCTGGTAAATATCTTGGGTCATCGGCCCATAAACGTAGATTTGAAGTTGAAAACGTTTTATAGTGGACGAATATGCTGGGTGCAGTTTGAATATTTGAAGCATTATTTGTACATTAGAGATTCTTATGCTTGTGATGGAACTTGTGACATTTTTTAAATGTCTTTTTCTTCTCATGTTATGATACACTTGTGGTGCTTTAAAGAGACTTGATTGGTGTTCAAGTTCCTTTGTATTAATATTCTATGATCTTAATCTTCTCCTCTATAGAATTGAAGATCCTAGTAAATAATTAGCAAACTACATAAAAATATGATTTATTGATGAAATAATAAATTGTATTAATGTTTAGATTAGGTTCGTTATTTAAGTTTGGAACAGGCTAATTACTTGAACTAACACACAACAACTCCCTGAACTAAAATAATCCTCGGAGAAACAACTACAACGTCATATTTCAAACTAATCAATTAGTCAACCTCGCCATACCAGAACACATAACATGTAACATTCATAGATGCCATGATGATAAGAAGTTAAGAACACAAGAAAGTCAAACATTATCTGAATTGTTCATCCTTTGGTTCTTACAAGCATATATACGCATAGACAGAATGAATCTACTTACTTATTTACAGAGATTAGTATAATCCGTTAGCTAAGGAAATACAAGTATCAATCACACTAGTTAGTGACCGCACAAAACTCTTTTCTCTCTATAGACCACACAAGACTCTTCTCCTTCTCATGTGTCTCTTTGGGAACAGCTTTCACCTCCAAGAAAGTGAATGTTTCACCAAAAACTCTGAAGGAAGTAAGACAAGAACTTCACTCAGACATTTATTTGTCATGTGGGAACTTCACTTGGACATTCTTTGAAGCATGGCCAACCAAAGAAATCAAAGTGAATGTCTTCTTGCTTTTGTTGTTCTTTTCTCCTCCACATATGGAGACTGAGTAGTTAACTCATGATTTGATTTTTAAAAATTTTACTTCAATATTTTATATCAAAAATAAGTGATGGCTCAAATCATTTTCCTGATCATACCTTTTGAGAAGGATACAATACTTATCTTCATAGACAACTGTATAGATTTTTGGCTTTACTCAAACCCATACTGTATTAGCCTTGATGTCTGGGGTCATCATCTTGTTTTTATGCATGAAGTTTCTTGAAAATCTTACCTCTAGGGAAGGTGGATAAGAACACTCTTCACCTATTATGAGTTGGCTACAAAGACATGCATCTTCTTAGTAAGGCCCTTTGGTTCTTAAGTTTCTCTCACGTCACTTCACACCTAGTTTCAACGAAGCAGTTAAAGGTTTTTGTCTGCTTTGCTTTTATCACAGACACACAATGTTTGATTTAGGGTCAAGATCTTTAGATGTACAGTATTAGGTAAAATGACACTTTCATTATTTAAGTTTCCTCATTAATAGCTCATCAGACAAACGTTTGATTTAACCCTTTGAAACTAATTGACAAAACTTTGATCTCCCTGTCAATAAATAACAAAATGTGGTGGAGCCAATGTCTTATAATTGTCTAACATTTTTGCTGCATTCCGGATCTGTGTTTTTTTTTTAACTTTCTAAGCAAATGCCACTTTTTTGAGTTCTTTTTTTTTTTGGTTTATAGCAGAGTAAGACCTCTCTCTTACCTTGAGTGTTTGGTGTCCTCCAAATCTAGGCTTATCACATGTCTCTGTTTCTACAAAGCCTAACCAAAAGGCCTTGGAATCTAAATACTCATGAGGTTCAAGTATGTGATTAACAGATTCAGCAAGTGGAACATCACAAGGCAAATCTAAACACATATAAACAAGTTTAGCTTAGTTCAAGAAACAAAACTGAAACTAGTAGAGATCCAAAAGATCTATAGACTTGTTTCTCTTCTAACTTGAAAACTTACCATGAAAGAGAAGTTTATGATCAGAGAAGATGCAAGAGAAGAAGAACAAGTGTGAGAGCTTCAACTTACCTATCCTACCAAAGCTTTCTTCCTCTTCTAAGAAGTAGAAATGAATTATCATTCTGACCAGAAGGGTTCTGGTAAGAAGAAGCAACTGTACTTCTTTTCACCGGTAACATTATCACCACCTGAAGATTCTCATACCAATCAAGATTTTAACATGTCTGAGCTTAGAGATGTATGTTAATTTAATTTAACACCAAGACCTTAATCTAGATTTGCATTAATTCAATCTTAACAGATTTCTAAAGATGGTAAAAACACTAACCTTGATCCATGCTTGGATGCAATCCCACCTCTTGATGTTTTCCCCTTTAACCTTTTTCTTCTTGGTGATTTCTTTGATGGACAAGAAATCCCAAAACCTTCTTTAATCTCTCCTTTTTAATGATCAATATTATTGCTCTGTGTTTTTGGAAAAACTCTTGTTTTTCCTTATGTCAATAACACAATGCATAAGGTCTTTTATATTAGTCGAAGGGTTGTGTGTGAAGTAATACAACTCTTCAAAACTCCAACACAACTCTTCGTCATATATTATAGACCATTATTTAATAATATACTATATATGTATATGATCATAGGAGTAAAGATATTTATAAATTAAGGTAAAGTAGGAGGGTTATCAATACACCCATATTCTAACTCATTACTCGAAACTGATCCATCATGGTATCGACTTTTATATTAGAATATAAAATATTAATAGGAACTTGAACTTTATATTAAACCAATAGATACATAGGTCACATAGAATATAAAATATTCTTACATTCTCCCACTTGACCTTTGTATCGACTTAAGGGTTTAATAACTTTAATGTGCACTTTACATCAAGCTCACTTGATCTTTACTAAAATTTAAATTGATCGAATCATGGCGGTTGTATGTCATTTAACCGGCATAGTCCCTTCCATGTATCACAAATCAATTCTAATTTTGTATCAATACTTACATGAGAAGAACCTTTATTTCTCAAAAACAAACATATGTTATCTACAAACCATAAGTGTATACACATACTTTAATGATAACATAATTAATAAATCAGAAACATAATCTTTAAGTGAATTCTCAGTGTCAAATACATAATGAGCATCCATAACTAAAATAGCAAAGCCTTATCTATAATACCCATACGCTCTACATGGCCATTGAATGCCTTGGGTGGTAAACCTTTAGTTAGTGGATCCGCTACCATCATGTCCGTTCTTATGTGTTCAAATGACACTCTTTGTTTCTGAACTTCTTCTTTAACAGACAAGTACTTTAACTCCATGTGCTTAGCACCCTTCGAGTACTTGTCGTTCTTTGAAAAGAAGACAGCTGCAGAATTATCACAGTAAATTCTCAGCGGCTTGGCTATAGTGTCGACAATCCGAAGCCCTGAGATAAAATTCCGCAGCCATAGTGCATGAATTGTGGCCTCAAAGCATGCCACAAATTCAGCCTCCATAGTGGAAGTAGCAATGACAGACTGCTTTCCACTCTTCCATGATATTGCTCCCCCAGCTAATAGGAACAAGTAGCCAAATGTTGATTTTCTGCTATCAACACATCCGGCATAGTCTGAATCTGAATATCTGATAACTTCCAGCTGATCAGATCTCCTATATGTAAGCATGTGCTCTTTGGTGCCTTGCAAGTACCTGAGAACCTTCTTTGCAGCTTTCCAGTGGTCCATTCCGGGATTACTTTGATATCGACCCAACATTCCAACAGCAAAGTTGATATCAGGTCGAGTACATGTTTGAACGTAGTTCAAACTCCCAACCACCGATGCATAGGGAATTCTTTCCATTTCTTTACGCTCCAATTCATTCTTAGGACATTGCATTTTACTGAACTTATCCTCTTTCTGAATTGGAGCTATTCTTGCAGAGCACTTTTCCATTTTATATCTCGCTAAGATCTTATTGATATATCCTTTCTGAGATAAACTTAAGAGTCCTTGTGATCTATCTCGAAAGATTTCTATCCCGATCACATAAGATACCTCACCCATATCTTTCATTTCAAAGTTCTTAGAGAGATACTTCTTCACATCATGTAACATACCCATGTCATTTGCAGCAAGCAAAATGTCATCAACATATAAGACTAAAATCAAAAACTTACTCTCACTGATCTTAATGTAGATACATCGATCAACAATGATCTCTACAAAACCATATGACGTGATGGTATCATTAAACTTTATATACCATTGTCGAGAAGCTTGTTTTAGTCCATATATTGACTTTCTCAGCTTACACACCAAATTTTCTTTTCCTGCGACCACGAAACCTTCTGGTTGGTCCATATATACTTCTTCCTCAAGATCTCCATTCAGAAAGGCGGTTTTCACATCCATCTGGTGAAGCTCAAGATCATAATGAGCCACCAAAGCCAAAACAATTCTAAGAGAATCTTTCTTTGAAACAGGAGAGAATGTTTCTTTATAGTCAATGCCATCTTTTTGAGTGAAACCTTTAGCAACAAGTCGAGACTTGCGTCTTTCAATTTTACCTTTCGAATCGCGTTTAGTCTTACAGACCCATTTACAACCAACGGTTTTGAAACCATCAGGCAACTCTACTAAGTCCCATACATGATTATCACTCATAGATTTCATTTCTTCTTTTGAAGCATCAAACCATTCTTTAGAATTGTCACTTTCCATGGCCATTTTGAATGAGATCGGATCTTCATCCATGCTTAAGTCACATTCATTTTCAATAGCATAAACCACATAATCATTTGAAATGGCAGATCTTCTTTCTCTTTCAGATCGCCTTATAGGTATTTGTGGTTCACTATTCTCTTCTTGAATTATGACAGGTTCATCAACAGTATTTTCAACTGGTGGAACTGGCACATCATTATGTTGTTCTATTATGTCATTAAACTTAGATACAACAATAGGAACAACTACCTCAGGTGGAACTACAGGTGAAGAAACTTCAACCTGAACTTCAGAAATGTCCACCTTTCGCGGTTCACCACTCCCACTAGTTTCACCATTTTCAATGAACCTAGCATTACCCGAATCAACTATTCTCGTACTATGTTTACGCCAATAAAATGTATACCCTTTTGATTTTTCAGGATATCCAATGAAAAATCCACTGACGGTCCTAGAATCAAGTTTCTTCTCATGTGGATTATATAGCCTTACTTCTGCTGGACAACCCCACACACGTAGATGTCTTAAACTAGGTTTCCTTCCCGTCCACAATTCATAAGGGGTCTTAGGAACTGCCTTACTAGGAACCCGGTTAAGCACATACGTTGCAGTTCTTAATGCATATATCCACAACGAAAGGGGTAAAGAGCAATTACTCAACATGCTCCTAACCATCTCTATCAAAGTACGATTCCGCCTCTCAGCTACACCATTCTGCTGAGGAGTACCAGGCATAGTGTATTGTGCACAAATGCCTCTACTTTCAAGTAATTTTGCAAATGGACCAGGACACTGTCCACTTTCATCGAATTTTCCATAAAATTCACCACCTCTGTCAGATCTCACTACTTTCACCTTTTTATCTAACTGCCTTTCCACCTCGTCAATGAATATCTCTAGGACATTCACAGATTTAGACTTTTCATGCAGTAGATAGGTATATCCATACCGTGAGTAATCATCAATAAATGTGATGAAATATTTTTCACCACTCCATGAAGGAGCATCGAAAGGGCCACATATGTCGGTGTGTATTAACTCAAGAAGCTGAGTGCTTCTTGTGGCTGGTTTCTTTAAAATATGTTTCGTCTGCTTTCCTTTAATGCAGTCTATGCATACATTTAGGTCACTAAAATCCAATTGAGGAAGAATTTCATTCTTTATCAACCTCATAATTCTTTCTTTGGAAATGTGACCTAGTCGTTGATGCCACAAGAAATCTGAATTTTCATTAGTTGCGCTACGTTTAATGCCTCGACTTTCAACATTAAATAGGGATTCAGAAAACTTTGCATCAAGGTTGAACTTATAAAGTGAATCAAATAAAATACCACTACCATAAAAGTAATCATTTCGGTACAATGTGAAAACACCATGTGCAACCTTAATACTAAAACCTAAATTGTCCAACCTACTAACAGAAACAAGATTTCTAGCACACTCAGGTACATAGAGACACCCTTCAAGATCCACATGACTTCCAGTGTCCAAGATCAATCTATACGTCCCAATTCCTTCTATTTGTGCCTTCATCCTGTTTCCCATGAACAAGTATTGTTCAGGTCCTCTTATGGGTTGGATCGAACTGAATCCCTGTTTAATATGAGACACATGAGTAGTATCACCAGAATCTAACCACCAAGTATTATTAGGAACTTCGACAAGATTCATTTCATAGCAAACAAAGCTGTAATGTTTACCTTTCTTGTCGAACCAACTCTTCCTCTTAGGACAATCCTTCTTAAAGTGTCCTACTTGCTTACAAAAGAAACACTTCTTTTCCTTCTGGATTTGACTTTGAGGTCCTTTCACGAAGTTCTTAACATTCCTTTTGTCTTTTCTACTTGATGTTCTTTTGCTGCTACTGGCACTTCCAAGACCTACGAGGTTAGCAACTTGATTTTTCATCTTCCTTAATCTCCCCTCCTCTTGAATTAACATAGCCTTTAATTCCTTATAGTTCCATTTATCCTTAATGGTGTTGTAATTCACCTGGAACTGGCTAAATTCAAGAGGTAGAGAGTTCATGATGAATTGAACCAAGAACTGCTCATGTACCTCCATTCCTAAGGTCGTTAACTTTGCTGCCAGATTAGACATGTGCGTCACATGATCATGGATTGGTTGAGACCAGTCAAACTTCTTTGTAGTTAGCTCATTCATGAGACTTCCTACAATCGACTTGTCAGCCAATTCTGATTGTGAACACTCCTTAATTTTCTCTATGAATTCCCTTGCTTTCTCTGTCTTAGGCATTGATGGCTTAATACTTTCTGCCATCGTCAACCTCATAAGGTTCAAGCTCAGCCTGTTAGATCGCTCCCATCTCTCATAACGAGACTTTTCAGATTCAGAGCTATCTGCCGTAATAGCTGACGGTTCTTGATCAGTTAGTATGGCGGAGTCCAAAGCCATTACACCCAGTGTAAACTGGATTTGCTCGAACCACTCACCATAGTTGAGGCCATTAAATTTTACCACAGAGTTAGCAGATGCAAACACATTTGATGAAGTTGCAAGCATTCATACATGTTTACCCGTTAGTGCTTTGAGACTTTAATGTATATTCAGACTAATAGAAACTTTAACACTTATATTTTAAATAACCTTTGGGCAATATTTAAATACAAGTACTATCATTGATGCTAATTATATATTCTTTAATATTAATCAATCAAACACTAATCAAATAAGTATGTTATCTTTGGATATACATATTATTGACTATGGTAAGAAGTGACTAATTCTTTTCTTATTATTAGTTATATTCAATGATCTACCTTTGGGTGATCTCCTAGAATATAAATAATAAATTAATTGACCGATCAAACTTTTATGTCATTTAGCATCCTTGATCTTGATCAATTATAAACTATTATTAATTTAATATTTATAAGTAAATAACAAGGCCACTTTGGTGACTAACATGTTATAAACTATATAAATATTAAAATACTAATAGGTAAATTTATCTTAATATTATGTTAATATTCCATAACATAATTATTTCTATATTGTGTTAATATTTTATAACACAAATTACCTATTATTAAAATGCAGCGGAAGCATTTTAAATAAATATTTTAAACTAATAAAATATTATAAATCTATTTTTTTAATATATTAATAATATTTTCTAAAAAATATTATTAATATATGCATCCTAAACTATATGGACATGAGACGAAAATGCATTTAACCGAAAAGACATAACACTTAGTTCCTTTCATGCATTTGTCTTGTAACTGTTAAGCACATCCAGAATTTTAAACCACAATGAATCAATCATTTTACTCAAAAGGTTGTGAATTCATTGATATTCATGAAGCCACGCAACCAGCAATTCTTGTTGCCGTAATTAATTAAGCAAAATAATTAACTCTAACCAATCCTTTTTGTAACAGCAGTACACAAAAATCTCTTAATAATGCGTGACTGTCATATTGACACCAAACCCAGATTTTACATTGACACTTTTAAAACAAATAATATTATGCGTTTATATTTTCGTTGTCGTAAAGTCGCAAACGTAATGGTGACTCTTTACTATTACGACAATAACCGCACTAAACCAGTGTCATGTTCTTAATAATAATAAAGAAACATCACTTGATTCATTGCAACGACAACACACAATTGATCCTATATCAATTTCGTCATGCCACTTTGACCGTTCAATGATTGGTATTTTACTTTTATCAATATAATCAATACAGTTACTCAATTATACTTTCTTTTTAAAAAACAGTGGCTTGTTCCATATAATTAAACATTCGTTCTCAGACATGATCCGATGTACTTAACCGATACATATTTTTACCATGTTGTACAATATACGGAAACTTACGTTTACTGTTATATGAATTATGAACACTCTTTAAAATGGATTAAACCATGTATGTTCATGAACCCATGAGAAAAAATTACAGTGAATTAGTTAAATCTAGATTGGCTCTGATACCAATTGTTAATTTATTTTAACACCAAGACCTTAATCTAGATTTGCATTAATTCAATCTTAACAGATTTCTAAAGATGGTAAAAACACTAACCTTGATCCATGCTTGGATGCAATCCCACCTCTTGATGTTTTCCCCTTTAACCTTTTCCTTCTTGGTGATTTCTTTGATGGACAAGAAATCCCAAAACCTTCTTTAATCTCTCCTTTTTAATGATCAATATTATTGCTCTGTGTTTTTGGAAAAACTCTTGTTTTTCCTTATGTCAATAACACAATGCATAAGGTCTTTTATATTAGTCGAAGGGTTGTGTGTGAAGTAATACAACTCTTCAAAACTCCAACACAACTCTTCGTCATATATTATAGACCATTATTTAATAATATACTATATATGTATATGATCATAGGAGTAAAAGTATTTATAAATTAAGGTAAAGTAGGAGGGTTATCAATACACCCATATTCTAACTCATTACTCGAAACCGATCCATCATGGTATCGACTTTTATATTAGAATAAAAATATTAATAGGAACTTGAACTTTATATTAAACCAATAGATACATAGGTCACATAGAATATAAAATATTCTTACAATGTATGGATTGAGAATCATTATAATCAACGCATAGGACAAAAGATCAAACTTTACAATCAAATTCATTCCGAAAAAACATGTGATTTCTCCTTTCTTGATTTCTCAGACAACCGCAAGAATCTCACACAACACAATGAGAGAGACATACATTTCAGACAAGATCCAAGATTCAGATTTGTAAGAACCTCTCAAACGTTTCGAGAAGCAAGAAAGTGCAAAGAACAGATTCGAAAGGGAGAAGAGGAAAAAGTATTACCTGATTCGAAGATCTCTCTCTAGCTCACCGCCATGGAAAGACCTTGAGAGTATATTCACTGTTCTTTCTTTTATTACAGTTAATTATTAATTAATGTCGCATTGTTGAAATAATTAACTCATTAATTAATTAATAATAATATCTCCAAAGAGATCTTTTTATTTTGTCCCACATCGGTAAAGTATCAGTCGCTCGTTCTCAAAGCTTGTGTATAAAAGAGAAGCTCGATGGACCAATCAATTCATACCTTTCTCGGCCTTTTGGCTAAGATCAAGTGTAGTATCTGTTCTTATCAGTTTAATATCTGATATGTGGGCCATCGGCCCACTCGATATTAACTCTATTTTTTGAGGGAGGAAGCCCGTTAAGATAGCTTGCTATCTGGGCTTTCACGAGTCGCCCATGCGTTGCACTACTGCACGGGCCTGGCTCAACCCACCAAATCACCAGTTTAATTTTGGATCCCTCGACTTATATGTTTTTAGACCTTTTGCCCTAACAATTGGATTTATTTTTTTCTCAGACGTAAGTGTATTATTGTTCGATTTGGGCTAATTGGTGTCTAGAGTTGGGCCTAAATGATGTTTATCTTACTGGGCCTTTTGGCTAAAGATCATATCTATTTTTATCAATTTAGTATCTTGGGTCGACGGCCCAACTACTTTTTTTTAAATGAGAAAAGACGCATGTTTGGGATAATACCTGTCTCAGTTTGGATTTTAGTCTTTGTAAGCTAAGCTGGATCCTCTACTGAGTCATTGCAGATTTGGTTCAGATATTAGAACTCCTGAGATGCCAATTTTGAGAACTACATATATGCTGGGATCACTCTGAACATTTGAAGCATTATTTGTAAATAAGGAGTTCCTTATATTGTTACAAGAAAAAAAAAGAGTTCCTTATATTTGTGATGGAGCTTGTGAATGTTATGATACAGTACTTGTGGTGCTTTGAAAAATTTTTTATGTTCTAGTTCTCTTATATTAGATTCTATGATCTTTATCTTCTTTTTTCTCTGCAGAAGATCTTAGTAATAAGCAAATTTTATATAAACTATAATGTATATCCTGCTTGAACAAATATATTGTATTAATGTTGGACCAGGCTCGTTACTTTAAGCTTGAATTTGGCTAATAACCTTGAACTAAAGAATAAATAACTCCCAAAACTAAAACTAATCCTCGGAGAAACAACTACACATATTACAAACTAAATCGATTAGTCAACGTTGCCATATCCAAACACACACAAACATGCCAAGATCAAATCATCTTATGTGTTGTTCATCCAGATTAGTATCAGTTAGTAAGGAAATACAAGTATTGTCAATCACACTAGTTATCGACCATACAAGATCCTTCTCTCTATAGACCACACAAGACTCTTCTCCTTCTCATTTGCCTCTTTGGGAATAGCTTTCACCTCAAGAAAGTGAATGCTTCACCACAAACTCTGAAGGAAGTAAGATAAGAACTTCTCTCAGACATTCTTTGTCATGTGGGAACCGATTCTTCCGTACCCACTTGCCTTATTCACTTGAGGAAACAAGTAGGTGGGCGCTTTGAAGCATGGCCAACCAAAGAAATCAAAATGTGTAGTTTTCTTTTGTTTTCCCTTTGTGTAACATAAAATGTCTTCTTGCTTTTGTTGTTCTTTTCTCCTCCACATATGGAGACTGAGTAGTTAGATCATGATTTGATTTTTGTAAAATTTACTTCAATATTTTATAGCAAAAATAAATGATGGCTCAATCATTTTCCTGATTATATCTCTTGAGAAGGATACAATTCTTATCTTCATCAACAACTGTATATTTTTTTTGGTTTTAATCAAACCCATACTGTATTAGCTTTATGTTTGGGGTCATCATCTTGGTTTCATCCATGAAGTTTCTTGAAATCTTGTCGTGGTTTTTAAAGCTCATGTCCAACTAGATCCATTAGTATGATATTGTCTACTTAGAACTTAACTGGTAAAATCCACATGAATTTGTTTTAAAGCTCATTTTCAAAAGACATCATACTAATCAGAATTGGAGATTCCTTCTACACTGCTAGATATTATATGTGTAAAATTCTGATGTGGACTTGTATTGATCTAGCCTTTATGGGCTAACTCAAGGGAAGGCTCTATGAAGTGTGGATAAGATCACTTTGGGTAAATTCAGTCTTCTCCTATTATGAGCTGGCTACAAAGACATACATCTTCTTTGCATTGATTCTCTTGGTAAGGCCCTTTGGTTCTTAAGTTTCCCTCACGTCACTTCATCATACCTATTTTCAACGAAACAGTTAAAGGTTTTTGTCTGCTTTGCTTTCATCACAGACACACAATGGCCTTTAGAGTCAAGCTCTTTAGATTTACTCTCTCTTTTGTTAATAAGTGTAACTTTAACATTTCTCATACAAATTAAAAATAATAATTGAAATATGTTTAATTTGTTATTAATTTTAAGATAAAGTAAGTATAATTTGTATTGAGATTCTAAAGTGACATTTTTTATGTAAAAGAAAATGTTAAAATAACATTTATTATGAAACATTAGAGTATTAGAGCTTTTCCAGTGGGAGTTTCTAACTTCGAAATTCTCAAAATACATATGTGTATGTATATATTTATATTAGTATTTAATTATAGATTTTTAAATTTTTACGGTAAACTCAACTCAAAATATGTGTACAAAGAACTTTTGGGTTGAATTTACCCCACAATTATATATATATTTAAAACTTCGGAGCTAGAAACCCTCCCATTAAAGATGATCTTAGGTAAAATGACACTTTCATTATTTAAGTTTCCTCATTAATAGCTCTTTCTAACAAACGTTTGATTTAACCCCTTTGAAGCCAATTGACAAAACTTTTATCTCTATAAATAAATAACAAAACGTGGTGGAGCCAGTGTTCTATAATTGTCTAATCATTTTTGCTGCATTCCGGATCTGTGTTTTTTACTTTCTAACCAAAAGCCACTTTTTGAGTGTTTTCTAATGACAAGTTCTGGTCCAGAACTTCTGGAACTGATGCTCAGAGGAAGAAGACATCGGAATAAACATTGTGATCAAGAACTCAACAAAAGACATTACATAAGTTTTACAGTTGTGCACTCACTACTAACTGTAAAGAGGAGATGAATGTGTGTGAGGATTCGAGCTGTTGCTGATCCTTCTTCTTGTTTCTAAACTCTTAGGTTTAGTAGTCTCCACTGGGAATCTTGGAACATATCTTGGGGATGTCTTGTTCTTGTTCTTGTTCATGCTACTTCTTCTCTCTGAATCACTAGAAACCATAACAGATTTATAACTCTTGCAGCTCAACAAGAAACCACCATTTCTGCTGCTATTCGATTTCTTAGCGGTATTGCTATTAGTAGGGACCCCAGGAACCAGAGAAGAACGGTTTCTTCTTACAGGGCTTGTTGCACATTCAGACATAACAGAGAAACCTGCTGCACTTTCTGTCACTACACTCCACTCTATGCTTACTTCACTTGGAGCATAATCACTTACTTGCCTTGCAAGAAAAGGTTTTGTTTTACCTGTAAGATTGTCTATCTCGAAAAGATCCGAGCTAGAATCACTCCCTTCACTCTTTGTGTCTTCTTCTTCTTCTTTTCTTGATTCGCATGGAGGCAATGTGAGTTTCTTCTGAACAACAATCATCTTCTTCTCGATATTTACAGGAGATCCAAACACTTCAGGAGACTTCCTCTGTACCAACTCTTCTTGCTTCTGAATCTTGATCAGTTCTGTGTTCAGATTCACTGAAGAACTCATCTGCTTCTCGATCTTGCTCCCAGTGGAAGCAGAGATATTCTTATCATGGACATCTACTGAGTTCACATCAGAACAGCATTTACACCTCAGATTTGAGAGAAATCTCTTCTTATTGTTGTTCATCTTTTGAACCTGACCACTATTAGTTTTCTTCTCCTGCAAGGAACCATTGCAGCTATTCACCAGTTTGTTCTTAAGCAGCATGCTCTGACTATTCCAGCTTGATTCAGTACACACACTCGGCGTTCCAGTAGATTTCTTCTCTGTCTGCTTCATTTCAACAACAAACCGCTCAACTTCTGGTTTTGTCAGAGACAGAACACTAGAACTCTGGTCTGAATCCATGTCTCCATTGAAGTACTTCTCAGCTCCAAACACACCAATCTCTGGTTCCTCAGGAGCTTTCTTCACCATTTTCTTCTCATCTCCAATCACCTGGTCATCTTTAGGATTGATGTTCATGGTTAGGGTTTTGCAGGGTTCCATGAGCTGCTTGGTTGTGACAACAGCTTCTTCCTTGCTTATCAAGTAAGAAGAAGAAGAGAGGACTGTTGTTGTTCTTGGTGAAATCAAAAGATATCTTTGGTGTTGAAGCAGATGATGATATTAAGGTCACCATAAGTTTTTTTTTATTGGGTGGCTTTGATTTTATTCTTCTTTTTCTCTTTGATGGTGTGTGAATTTAGATTAGGGTATAAATAAAGAAACATGACAATGTGTTGAAAGCTGGTTTCTATGAAGCTTAAGTGTTATGATCACTGTGACTGGGTTCCACTTTGAGTCACTGACTAGTTGTTGTATGTGAACTGAATATAAAAATATTGTTCTTGCATAAATGCTTGTCAATTATATTAACGGCGAAATACTATTAAGATAATGTTACCCCGTGACCCCAAAATAAATGATAAATTATAATAACAACGAATTGTTTTTTCTAATGAATTAACAACGGAATTAATTCGAAAAGGACTAAAAGTGACATAATATATTTTTTGATAAAATAAAAACATCATAACTAACGTTTATCCAGAAAAAAAAAACATTACATTTTTTTATAAAATACTCTTTCAGTTTCACTATAAGTATCACTTTAACATTTTTCACATAAATTAAAAATATTATATAATAGACTAATATAATATCCTACACAACCTAAGTCTTAGTCCTCCAATGTTGTGCTTTTAGGTCTTAGACCAAAATTTTAATTCAATAAACATTCACTCATAAAAAAATGTCATATGCAATTAGGCTCGCATAACAATACATAGTTAAAATTAAATAATATACTGCATAAACTTGTTAACCCATATCATACGTACGATTAACATATGCCACTCGTTTCAATACATTTTAAATTCGAAAATAAGCTAATTCTTCTTACTAATAGGGTATAAACGTATTTACATCAAAGTGAACGTATAGTTTTCTTATAAATTCAGATAAAGGTATTGTTTCACATGTTAACGTGGAGCTAGACGTTAGGTTTTCGTTTAAGAGAAGTAAAAATAATTAAAAGAAAATGCTAGTGGTTGAAATTCACTTAAAGAGGAACAAAAATACAAAAACAGGAAGCACGAGGGATGTGCGTATTTTGTTGCATGGGGAGATATTGACAAAGATCATCGAGTTGGGTTTTTCTTAAATTATAATATTATTCAGATACGCTCAAAAATTTATGTGTAATATATATTAGAGAATCCATTTGGATCATATATTCTAACTACCAGATAAACTATAAATAAATGGGTTACATATTTATCTTCTTCAGAACATAACGACATCAGACTTTTATAAATTGCTAATTAAGAAAAAGATAATAACTAAAATAAATTTTAAAAAATTATTCTAAAAATAACATTTAAAGAAAAAAATGAACAAAATAAACTTTATTAAAAAATATAAATATATATATTTATATCTCTTGAGTTAACTAATTTAAACTTAAGTTTAGAGTTTTGGGATGTGATTTTGGAGGTGAAATTTAAAATTTTAAAAAAAAATATTTTTTATTTATTTTTTTAAAAAATATATTTTTTGTGACAAAAACTTAAAAATTGTTAGAGAAATTTGCCCATCAAGGAATTTTGTGATGAAATTGTTAATTAGTTATATGATTATGTCATAGCCTACGTATGAATGGTAGCATGTTAAGCTTGACCCCCACAGTTTACGTGTTTGATTCTCATCCTCAGACACTAGCTACTAGCCTACTTCTCTTCACTCCGACAAAAATAGTAAAATACTAGTATTTTTTTTGTCAGTAAAATACTATTTATTATAAGGAAATTTTAAGAATTACTACTATTAATTATATCTATATTATTAGCCGGAAGCATCTAGTTGAGTGGTCTGTGTACCACAGCAAACTCCCAGGCATCTGGGGTTCAACCCCTGCCTCCAACGGTGAGGCTAGTGGGCTAACTGGACCGACCGATTGTGGCCCAATAGACAAAAAAAAATATCTATATTATTAAATTAGAATACACTCTAAGACCTTTCCGTTATTTTTTAACTTATTTACAATTCCATATCACTCTTTAATTTAAAATTTTCAATTAATTAATTCCAACCAAATAATTAATTTTTAAAATATTTTTAAAATAAAATAATAATTAAGTTATATATAATTTCTCTCTTCTATCATTTTATTTTCCCACTTTACTTATTATTTTAAAATCTGTTTACATCAATTTTTTAAAATATATTCACAATAATTTTTTTTTATTTATTATTTATATTTAATACTGAGATAACTTAATATTCAATCTTTATAGTTTACTATTTATCAAAGTGTTATAAATTTAAGAAGAAATTGCTAAAAATGGCTTAAAATTTGATTTTAAATGCAAAAGTGTACCCCAAATTCAATCAAATACAAAAATAACCTAAAAGGCTATTGAAAATACAAACAACTCTCTAGGAGCAAACGAAAAATTGTATTCAATTTTACCATTATAACCTTATCGCCTAAGAAAACTTCCATGTAAGTTTTCTCGTACATTTAATCTTAAAAATAATTTATTTTTTATAAAAAATATTTATATGAGAAAAAAAATTGAAATCATGTAACTATAAACATTAATAAATTATGTCAATTTAAAAACAAATGAGATGTCAATTGATTCTGAATTAAACAAATATGAACTTAACTGATTCTGAATGAAACAAATATGAACTAAACCAGTTTTTAATTAAAAAATATATGAGCAAACCGGTTCTGAGCTTAGCCTACCGAAACTAATTCATCTATGTCTAAGCAAATTAATAAAATGCTTCCGACCCGAACCGAACCGATTGGGTCCGTCTATTGCTAGGCCACACCATAAAAGACTCATTGTATCATTTTAATAAATAATATTTTTAATGAATTATTTATTAAAATTATAGTTATTTAAAATGTAAACAAAGTATTTTTTTTCAATAAGAAGTTATATATCACAAAAAGGCTAAAAATATATATATTCAATACTTTTGCATACTTACACACATAAAAAACACAAGTAAAATATAAGAATTTTCTTAGAAAAATATAAGAATAATATCATTAATACATTTGAATAGTTACTTGAGATACATGCTTGCAATCTCATCTTTTTAGGTACCCCTTGTGTAGAATCCATAGATTGTAATATTTCATTTTCCGAATCGATTGGTAACTTTTTTTGGGTAAAAATATATTTGTAACTTAAGGGAAACTATGCTCACACTCTCATATATGATTTATAATCCTAGCTAATATATATCTTATTATATAAAGTAAATATTGTCTCATTCCTCGTTGAGACACGTCAGCAAATAAGTAAACTAGAGAGTGACACATGTCATTTCCTCACATTCACAAAGACTCGATCTAATCTGTTGGGCTAAAACCAATCTTGGCCCGTTAGTCGCATCTTTGCTTTCCGAGTTCAGGCCACCGCCTCTTACCATAAGAGGGTGTAAGTTACGTCCTTATTCACTCCACTAAATTACGACCTACACTATAAATAAGGAAGCAACAACATGTTTATTGCAGTTGCTTAGTTGTGGTTTATAAATAATTAGAATTAAAAAAAAAAGAAATTAGCCATTAAATTAAGAGCCGGGTCTTAATTAAGGTTCGGAAGAAACGGTTCTTCCTAGCCACGTGTTGAACATGTATTGGCTCTGTCTTATTTTTGGAAAAGAAAAGAACAAAAGAAACAAAACCCTTTCTTCTCCATTCTTCTCTCCTCTCCTCGACTACGATGATCGGTGGTCGCATCCTCGAAGATCTCCGTTCTTCTCTCCACTTCTTTCTTGATGATCGGTGGTCGCATCCTCGAACATCTCTGTTCTTCTCTCCATTCCTTTCTTGTCTCCACTCCCCGACGAAGAATCTCTGGGTCTCCACTCTGATTTTTTTTAAAAACCCATAACTTAAGAAACTAGCAATGGAGAATTAATTTTAGATGTTTCTTAACATAATCTCTTAACTTAATTTTAATACTAAAATATAGAACCCACATAGGGGCTATTGCAACAAACATGCTCTAAGTTTCTATGAAATTCATCACGTTATCACTCTCAGTCACTTTATATAATAAAATGGTGTATGAAGATTTCATTTGTTCTTATTCCCTCCTCTCTATTCATCTCTGTTCGACATTCCTCTCTCCCTCAAAATATTCCTTCATCACCAAAATTGCAAAGAAAGACGAGAGATAAAAAAAATCTTCTTCACACCACAGAGACCTAAATTTTTAGTTTCTTCAATCAATGAAATTCACTCAACCAGAGAGTTTGATGACGTGTCCATAACTTCACCTTACCTTTGTCTCCTCGGGGTCAGCAGAGATTCCTCAGGGGCGTCAAGCTACCATTTTCATGTCCTACTTCTTCTTCACACCACAGAGATCTCCCGGTGGTTGCTGCATGAGGAGAGTCTGATGGTCCTGGAACGGCAAGCTAAGGCTCGATCTTGTGAGCGATGGGAAACCTTTCGTTTCCATATATTTTTATGGAAACCAAAGGTAACAGTTACCCAACATTTACATTCTCTGGTGTCTTCTCAGAAGATATTGTCTTACCAGCGAATGAAACCAAGGAGCGTTACGGAAGACGGAGAATTGAAGAAAGCACTTCAATGTGCTCATTAAGAACAACTCCCCACTCCTCACACGATTTTTAAATAAATGCATCTCCCATCATTTCATTGTGTCTACCTTCATTTATAAATAGTTAACTCTCATTCCTTGAAAATCATCAGTTCAAACCTCTCAATCATTACCATTTCTACACCCCAGTGATAAGAATGTAAAATAACTCACTCTTGGGGGCAGGGGAGAGGTGGAAGCACCGCGAGGTGTGGAGCCATCTCGTACTAACTAGAAATGTGAGAAAAAGTAAACGAAAAGAGTAATAAGAAGTGAAAAGGACAGAAATACTTCCCAACCAGAAAGCAAAGTTCACTTTATACATCATAACCAAATCAAAGTCGTATTTACTTTACTCTTTTTTACCCACGAGGGATTCCTTGTATATTTCAATAAAAAAACTTTCTTTTTTCAGTAAATGTAAATAGCAGAATTGTGGCTAGGGAAAAAACTACGAAACAAAAAATTCATAATTTTCTTATTTCTAGGATTAAACAAAAGGATTCGCAAATAAAAGCGCTAATGCTACAACCAGGCCATAAATTGTTAAAGCTTCCAGAACTCCGGCAGCATGGTGGTGGTAGTGGCGGCAGCACTGGATATGGGAGCATCCAGAGGAGGAGTAATGTCGTTAAGATTAATCCTGGGGTAAGGAGCATAGTCAAAGGAGTGAGGAGCTTTGGTCTCTGATGCGGTGAAGGTAGAGATCCGGCTGCCACTGTGATTCTCTTGCTTACTCATGATTAAAGACTCCATCTTACGTTAATATGATTCGTTATTCTTCCTCTTCTTCTTTCGATACAATCTTATATTAATTGTGTCTTCACACAAAAAAATATATTCTTTTCTTTTTATTTTCATTTCTTTTTCTTTTTGGTTAAGTACTTAAGTGTTATGATTTTTTTCTACAATTCATTAGTTTCCAAGTGTTACGAACATTTACACGCGTATGCACTGGCTTTAGACATGTGAGTTGTGACCAAGATGCAAATGCTCAAAGTCTAAATTTTTTTTTTTACATTTTTGCTTCATATTGAAAGTTCCAATAAAAATAAATCATAAGAACTTTACAAGTAAAATATGAAATACCTCATGTAATTAAGGTTCATTTTAATATTTTGAATAGGGTCAACCGAAAATTAGAGCCGGTCCTAACATGCATATAGAATTTGAGTGCTTATGTATATTTTCTCTACATTTTAACTTGGAGTTTTATCTTTATATTTTTCATTATAAACCGTTGTTTTAGGTGTTGTAATTTTTTCGTAAAACATACCAATTTTAAAAATTTATGAAGAGGCCATTTTAAAGAGAATGTCTCAAGTGTTCGCGTGTCCTAACAAAAAACAAACACATAGTCAAAAATACTGTAATTTCAAATTAGATCGGAAACAAGAAAATCGATAACAAGAGAAAGCTCTACTTTTTTGAATTAGATTGAAAACAAACAAAAAAAAAATAAGAAATTACTTTATCTCTAAAAGATTGAAGTGAAAGAAGAGCGTCTTTTTTCTTCTTAAACGTATTTATTTCAATTTATTTCTCCACTTGACATTTTATATTATTCTTTTGACTTTATAGCTAAAAGTAACAAAATGTAACAGGTCATAAATGATAAGATGTAGCTACGAAATTAGATGGTCTCTGATTAGAGTATTGACTCACTTTTCCATTTTCAACGTACAGCAAAATAAATATTTTTTCAAGTGTGGAGAAGATTGAAAGATATCATATGAAATTGTTTTAAAGAAAGACAGAGCAGCCACTGCAATGCCTTTGTTCTGACCAGATATAAGCACAAGCTTAACTTATATGAATATTTGAATCCATGTATGTAGTTTTTGTACTCATTAGTCTTTAAACAAATGGATAATTTCATGAATATGTGGAACAGCAAAGATGATTTCCAAACTATTTATTCGTTTACGAATACTTTCTCTAAATCACATACTACCTTTGAGTGAAAAGATGTTTTTAAGAATTAGAGTGTGGCTAGAACAGATGGAAGAAACAAGTTATTTTTGAAAGAGCTATCGTTCAATGTAGTTTTGTCAGATTACATTTCATCTAAGTTCTGAAAAATGCAAACACGTCACAAATTTTGTCAGTTTATATTTGATGATGTCTCCAAATAAATTATATAATGTACGTCATGTCTAAAAATATGTAACAATGGTATCTCAATGTAACCGAGAAAAGATACCAAATTAGAAACAACCGCAAAATATATAATAACAAACAAAACATCTGCAAATCTAATGAACAAACAAAACTGCTTACAAAAGAAATTATAATTCAAACAAAAAGATATATCATATTCCGCGCGTAGCGCGGACCGACTACTAGTGATTTATAATCCTAGCTAGGATATTAAAACAAACTTTACAAATTTGTAAGCAAAAAAACTTGGTGCAAGAAACATAATAACTATTCACATTTTTGCTACAGAAAAAAAATGAAGAGGTCATTTATAATGAGATCTGAACTTTGAAGACTTCATATGGTTTTCCTTTACTCAATACATTCTAAATTTAGAGACATTGATCTTTCATGTTCTCAAATCCATAAATTTCCTAGAACAATGGTCAAACTATTTTAGATTATTACTCCCTCCATTTCAGTTTAATTATCTTTGTACAGTAAAAAATTTGTTTCAAAATAAATATCATTTTATGATTTCAGTGTAAAATTTATTAATTTTATATATTATTCTATTTTTATTGGTTGAAATGTGGTTAACTTTATAGGTAATGATATTATTATTTAAAAATATATAAAAATTAAATTTTTTTAAATTATATGCACAAACCAAAAACAACATCTAAAATGAAACAAAATGAATATTGTTTAAGAAAGCAAACTTCTCTGAAAGATTTTATTTTTGGCTAACTTTTGGCTCTCAAAGAAAATTGAACTCAGAACTCTTTAAATTCTTACTAAATAATTCAGAAAATTTAACCACGAGTCCAACTCTTCATCAGCTTGTATGCTTATAAGTAAGAAAAATCACACGAGTTCTTGTTCATGTTGTTGTTATGTAGATGTAGTTGCAGTAGTCATGGAGAGTAAATGTGATGGTGGTCCTGGTGCTACCATTAAGTGAACTGTTCTTCTAGGTTGACCTGACTAAATGCATAGCCAAAGCTGCAGCTCCGGTTTAATCCGGTTCGGTTAAGTCAATACCTGTGATTTACTTTAATTCTAACATTTTATGAATTTTAAACCTAAACTAGAACTTAACAATTAGAGTGTTTGATTTAAATTGTGTTCAATATAAATTTATAAATCACTGATTTATAAAAAATCTCAGGTATTTTTTTATGTTTTGTAATTTACATATAGAATAGAATATATTATATTATAATATAGATGTTTGATAATTTGTACATAATATTATATTCAAAATTTATAACTTGATAATGTAATTGTATTATTCATATATTAACATGTTATTTTTTGTTGTTTTTTAAATAAAATAACATACTAAAAATTTTTAATGGTCAATATATGAATATCGATTTGGTTATATAAGTTTTGAAATTGTAATTATTTAATTTAAATTTATTTTAAATATAATGGTAGAATCTGTAAATAAAAAGAAAATAAAAAAGAAGCACATAACTTATTATAAATATAAATGTTAAATTTATAAATAAAAAATATTTTTTATATTCTTATACATGTTTCTAAACCATTTTTATTTATATTGTTATACATGTTTCTAAAAAAAAAAAAATTTAGTTGTAATAATATGGATATTAAAGCCTAACGTTATCGTCCCCTTTATCCCAATGAGAAGCTCACATTCAGAGCTTTAATGGCGATATCTTCACCTTCATTAACAACATCATTCCCTCACAGAGAAACCATCACTAACCCTTTAAAAACCGAGACTTTGAATCCTCCAATTCTTCAAATCTCCAAATGCAATTCCCTAAGAGAGCTGATGCAAATACACGCTTACGCCATCAAATCGCATCTCCACAACCACAAAGATCCTTCCTTTATCACAAAGCTGATAAATTTCTGTACTGAGTCTCCGAGTTCGTCTTCAATGTCTTACGCACGCCACCTGTTCGACGTAATGCCTGAACCAGACATCGTGAGTTTTAACTCTTTAGCTCGTGGGTATTCACGTTACACGAACCCTATTGAGTCTTTCACTCTCTTTGTTGATGTCTTAGAAGGTGGGATGTTACCTGATCACTACACGTTCCCGTCTCTTCTCAAGGCTTGTGCAGCAGCAAAAGGGCTTGAAGAAGGTAGACAGTTGCATTGTCTGTCCATGAAGTTAGGGCTTGCTGATGATATCTATGTTTGTCCTACGCTTATCAATATGTACACCGAGTGTGATGATGTAGATGCTGCTAGACGCGTGTTTGACCGGATCTTTGAACCTTGTGTTGTTTCTTACAATGCTATGATAACTGGCTACGCGAGAAGGAACCGACCTAATGAGGCTTTGTCATTGTTCCGTGTGATGCAAGGTAAGAGCTTGAAGGTTAATGAGATCACCCTTTTGAGTGTTCTGTCTTCTTGTTCGCTTTTGGGGTCGTTAGGTTTAGGGAAATGGATACATGAGTATGCTAAGAAACACGGGTTCTGTAAGTATGTGAAAGTAAACACGGCTTTAATCGATATGTTTGCTAAGTGCGGTAGCTTGGATGATGCTGTGTCTCTGTTTGAGAAGATGAGACATAAGGATACACCAGCTTGGTCAGCGATGATTGTAGCTTACGCAAACCACGGGGAAGCAGAGAAGTCTATGTTGATGTTTGAGAGAATGAGATTTGAGAATGTTCAGCCTGATGAGATCACGTTTCTTGGTCTGTTAAACGCTTGCAGCCACACAGGTCTAGTGGAAGAAGGGCGCGAGTACTTCTCAAGGATGGTTAACGAGTTCAAGATTGTTCCGAGTATTAAGCATTATGGTTCTATGGTGGATCTTCTTGGTAGAGCTGGACATTTAGATGATGCATTTAGATTCATTGATACACTCCCAATAAGTCCAACACCAATGTTATGGAGGATTCTCTTATCTGCTTGTAGCAGTCATAACAATTTGAAGCTAGCTGAGAAGGTTAGCGAAAGGATCTTTGAGCTAGATGACTCACACGGTGGTGATTACGTGATCTTATCAAACCTATACGCGAGAAACAAGAACTGGGAGAATGTAGATTCTTTAAGAAAGGTGATGAAAGATCGAAGAGCGGTGAAAGTTCCAGGGTGCAGCTCCATAGAGGTAAAGAATGTGGTTCATGAGTTTTTCTCAGGGGATGGTGTGAAGTCTACTACACCCACAAAGCTTCACAGAGCATTAGATGAGATGGTGAAAGAGCTAAAGCTTGCAGGGTATGTTCCTGATACATCAATGGTGGTTCATGCGGATATGAATGATCATGAGAAGGAGATTACGCTTAGGTATCACAGTGAGAAGCTTGCGATAGCGTTTGGAGTGTTGAATACTCCTCCAGGGACGACGATTAGGGTTGTGAAGAATCTGAGGGTGTGTAGAGATTGCCACAATGCAGCTAAGTTAATCTCTGTTGTATTTGGTAGGAGAGTTGTTCTTAGAGATGTTCAGAGGTTTCATCATTTTGAAGATGGTAAGTGTTCTTGTTGTGATTTTTGGTGATTCTATAGCAGAAACAACAATGTAATTTTTTTGTATGTAAAAGTATATAACTGTATAGTTTTTATACAGTGATTTTAAAGCCGACCTAACATGTTAATCAGTCTATAGTGTTTAGTTTAGTGTTTACACAATGTTCGATTACTAATACAATCTTCCGAGGAAGTTAACTCAATCAAGGCCAACTATTTACGAGAGATCTTGAACATCCATGCATTCATGTTGATCTCAGACGTCCAATGTGGAAACTTATGTTAATTCATCTCTTTGTCTTTCAATCACTGATCCTTCATCAGCGCCCTACGAGGTAAGCTTCATCATCATCAGCAATGTTCAAGAAATCGCAAAACGGTAATTAGGCGTTTTATACAGTATTAGCGACTACACGGATTATTCGGAAACTAGAAGAGTTTTTGGTGTTAACGAATTATTGATATATATATATATATATATATATATATATATATATATATATATATATATATATATATATATATATATATATATATATATATGTGACATTTATATGAAATATTTTAGTTTTTAAATAAAAATATAAATTATCAAAATTAGATATGTAAACAAAAGAAATTTGACAAATTTGTATTTTATACTAACATTATTACTTAAATTAATATACTTAGACTAATTTAAATTGATTTTAATTGATTTTGAATAGTTTAAATCGATTTAAATCGTATAAATCGAATTTTAAAAAAAATGTTTCGGATAAAACCGAGTTATCGACTAGGTGGGGGCCGCGTATGCCGATTTTTAGAACCTTGATCATTAGTCATGATTCTCTTAAAATTTACATGTTTTAAAACTCTTCAGAATTTTCTTTAAAAAGATAACTCTTCATATTTATTTGATTCTTGTCCATATGAATGTATTTGATTGTGATGATCACATCTTGTAAGAGATAAAAAAAGATTCGTTGTAAAAATCATCTATTTTTAATGAAATCATAAAGTTTAGTACTGTATAAAGAAACTTGACTTTTCTATTTAGTTACGTCAAGTATTTTTTTATATTAAGGGAATATTAACATGTATCAAAGGCCTTTACGCAATTTTTGTGGATGTTATCAATCATCATCTTTTTATTGATCACTCCTCATATCACCTATAGACTCAAAAAATAGTTTGTCGTCTTTGTGTGTGAATAGATGCTAGTTTTGCTAAACGATTTTCTCTACAGTACAACTTTAAATTATTTTTTCCTTTTCATTTGTTTAAAGAAGTAACGAAAGCAAACTTTAAAGCCGACCTAACATGTTAATCAGTCTATAGTGTTTAGTTTAGTGTTTACACAATGTTCGATTACTAATACAATCTTCCGAGGAAGTTAACTCAATCAAGGCCAACTATTTACGAGAGATCTTGAACATTCATGCATTCATGTTGATCTCATACGTCCAATGTGCAAACTTATGTTAATTCATCTCTTTGTCTTTCAATCACTGATCCTTCATCAGCACCCTACGGGTAAGCTTCATCAGCGCCCTACGGGTAAGCTTCATCATCAGCAATGTTCAAAAAAAAATCGCAAAATGATAATTAAGCGTTTTATACAGTATTAGCGACTACATGGATTATTTGGGACTTAGAAGAGTTTTTGGCGTTAACGAATTATTGATTTATATTTTGTATATATATATATATGACATTTATATGAAATATTTTATTTTTAAATAAAATTATAGTAACAAATTATCAAAATTAGATATGTAAACAAAAGAAATTTGACAAATTTGTATTTTATATTAACATTATTAATTAAATTAACATACTTAGACTAATTTAAATTGATTTTAACTGATTTCGAATAGTTTAAATCGATTTGAATTGTATAAATCAGTATAAATCAGATTTTAGAAAAATTGTTTCGGATATGACCGAGTTACCGACTAGGTGGGGGCCTAGGCGCCGCCTATGCCAATTTATAGAACCTTGATCATTAGTTACAATTCTCTTAATATTTACATGTATTAAAACTCTTCATATTTGTCTTTAAAAATATAACTCTTCATATTTATTTGATTTTTGTCCATATGAATGTATTTTATTGTGATGATCACATCTTGTAAGAGATAAAAAAAGATTTGTTGTAAAAATCATCTATTTTTAATGAAATCATAAAGTTTAGTACTGTATAAAGAAACTTGACTTTTCTATTTAGTTACGTCAAGTATTTTTTATAGGGGAAATTGCAATTCTACCACAAGTTTGATAACACTTTACAAATTTATCTTTAATGAATGATAATTTACAAAATACTTTTAAATTATGATGAAAATAAATTAAATTATTTTTTCTAAATATTTATAAAACATTTATAAAATCAACTTCACCTCTTCAACACTAAACAAAAAACAATAATCACTAAATTGTGAACCCAATTAATATATTTTTGATTGAAATTATTTTTGCAAAATAATACTTAATTTATGCTATTTTTAGCAAATTTTTTTTTTTATATTAAGAGAATATTAACATGTATCAAAGGCCTTACGCAATTTTTGTGGATGTTATCAATCATCATTTTTTTATTGATCACTCCTCATATCACCTATAGACTCAAAAAATAGTTTGTCGTCTTTGTGTGTGAATAGATGCTAGTTTTGCTAAATGATTTTCTCTACAGTACAACTTTAAATTATTTTTTCCTTTTCATTTGTTGACTTAGTGATCTACAAAGTCATCAACTTAACGCATCAGATCAACAACAACAAGGAATCATACAGTTTACTTGTCTACTTTTAAAACACTTGTGACATGGGGAGCTAGAATAATGTCGGCAACGACCCGGGACCAATAATATACCGTGTGTGAGGAGTATTATTTTTCAAACTGAGTTTGTTTTATTTTGGAAAATAGGCTAAATCAATTTATAATTTTAGGTAAAGTAAATAACAATTTGTTCATTGTAATTAGTACTACTGCATAAACTTTGACATGAACGTCCTTTAATGCTTTTATGGGGATGGATATACACACTGAATAATAATAATATAGAGTACTTTTTTTTTATAATATAGAGTACTTGTTTGTTCCTATGACGAAAATGACAATTTATTTGATATATTGGATGTTTATATAAAACAAAATAACATGCTACCAAATAATAATGCGTTCACAATATTTAAAATCATGAGAATTCAATCATCTTATTCTCAAAAAAAAAAAAGAATACAATCATCGAAACGTGTTTCAACCCATTAAACTTGCTTCCTTGTAATTTCCCCTCAGTTATCATCGCATGGATACTCCTCATATATTTTTTAATGCAAAAACATAAAATCATTTTAAAAATTATTAAATTATTAAGATTAGATAACATATAAAATATAAATAATTGGGTTTCAAAAAGTATTGATCAGTTACGAGTATACAAACCGAACCTTCTATCTAACCAACAAGTGGGAACGTTACGACTTCAAATTTGAAAACCACACATCATGTCCACACGCAATCTTATTTCCTTTTTTGAACATTAATCTTATGTCCTTGTTCAGTGTTTAAAATTAAATATCTTGTAAATATAAGTATACAGATACACTTCTTATAAGTTATAAAAGGTATATACCATTCATTAAACTCCCAGATTCGTTTATTAATGTATCTCTCATTAAACTATTATGCAAAATGTGAAAGAGAGGTCTCTGTTCACATTTCTCTGATCTTGTTTCCCTATATATAAATATTCACAATCACCATCTCAATCCTATAACTTCAGTTAACCAAAACTACAACCTTCTACAAAAAACAAAGTCTGTTATTGCATTTGACGATGAAGCTTCTTCAAGCATCACTGTGTTTGATCAGTGTTCTCCTAATCCTGCCTTCGATCTTCGCTGCTTCTTCCTCTGAAGATTTTGATTTTTTCTACTTCGTCCAACAAGTAACCAAACCATTACTAGTTTATTTATCATCCTCTAATAACGTTTTAACACATTATTATTCTAATAAATTGTTTTTATGCATGGATTATAAAGTGGCCAGGATCATACTGTGACACACAGAAGAGTTGTTGTTATCCAACTTCAGGCAAACCAGCTGCTGATTTTGGGATTCATGGTCTTTGGCCTAACTACAAAGATGGAACTTATCCTTCTAACTGCGACGACACTAAACCATTCGATTCATCAACGGTAATAGGATGCACTTGTCTGCTAAAATTTAGATAAAAACCGGTTAAACGCTAGAAAATGAAACATAACCGGTTATTTTTGGTTTTGTTTGGTACAGATATCGGATCTGATCAGCTCAATGAAGCAGAGCTGGCCTACATTGGCTTGCCCGAGCGGCTCAGGAGAGGCGTTCTGGGAACACGAATGGGAGAAGCATGGTACTTGCTCCGAATCGGTTCTCGACCAACATAAGTATTTCCAAACCTCTCTTAAACTTAAACAAGAAACCAATCTTCTTGGGGCTCTAACTAAAGCCGGTACGGTTTAATCTAGGTCCCTCTTTATTTCTTGAATCGGTTCATCCCGGTCCAATGTTAATTATTTGTTTGTTATGTATAGGGATTAATCCGGATGGAAACTCGTACAGTTTAGAGAGCATTAAAGAGTCGATCAAAGAGTCAACGGGTTTCACTCCTTGGATTGAGTGTAACAGAGATGGGTCGGGGAATAGCCAATTGTACCAAGTTTATCTATGTGTTGACCGATCTGCTTCCGGTTTAATTGAATGCCCGGTTTTCCCTCATGGAAAATGTGGAGCACAGATTGAATTCCCTTCTTTCTAATTTCTTATTGAATTGAATCGGTCTTTTTGTTCATGGAGATCGGTTTCGTTGGTATAATTTATGTTGTAATAAATTTTTAAGGAACAATTTAATCTTTGTTGTGAATCAAGAAAAAAGGGGAAACGGTTGTTCTTATTATTATTTCATGGACAACAATACATATATATATAGGATATACAACTAGGGTTTAGAACCTTCTTGAACATGGGCTTATAAGCCTAATGGACATCCACATAATAGTTCATAACACTCCCCCTTGGATGTCCATTATACAAAGTATTCCCTAAAGCGCATAAGATGCTGCCTCATTAAAAACCTTACCAGAAAAACCTAATAGGAAAAACCATGGTTAAGGGAAAAAGAGTGCAGCGCGCATCTACTCCCCCTGATGAGAACATAACTTGAAATATCTGAAATTATAAAATCCGGTGATGGATTGATTTCTTCTGAGTCTTGGGCTTGAGTCGTTTAACTTCTCTTGGCAGATTTGACATTATTCACTAAAACTTGAATATCTTTATGACCGTAGCACATAATGACTTCAAAATAATTGGAAATCAAAATTAACATCCATATATAACTTTAAGCACCGGTCTAGCTCAAATAAGATGGAAATATCAAGCGATTTTGAATATCAGATGATATTAGATATCCTGAGACAGCTTATACATGTCCCACGAAAACAGCCATATCTCGAGTTGTATCATCTTGAATGACTTGATTAAAATTTGAGACAAAAATAGACTCAAAGATCTTTCTCTGGACACCAATTTCATTTTTAATTCCATATAGAAGTTCTCCTTTGATTGGAAAACTTTCGACCTTCGATTATGTCTCGAAAATGGAATGTTTCCTTGATTCTTTTCAAGTATGACTGATCTTGATCATTCTCTCCTGCTTCTCGATCTGAATTTCAAAAATACATAAGATTGATAGATCTTCATCACTGAAGTGATAATATTTCATCTATAGCTATCTATCATTTGCTTGTTCTTTGTTGCCTCGTTAAAACCTTGACATAGAAAAACCCAATGGGACAAAAACCATGATAAGGAAAAAGAGTACAACCACGCACATCATCATATTCTCCCCCTGGAAGCATCATCTTTGAGAGAAGTATTCTTATCATACATATCATCCTTTTAAGAATTGATATAATCATATCCTTAGTGAATAAACTCGTTTGAATGTCAGATAATCTCTTAGACCATTGGACTTCTTGTCCATAACATTACTTTCACACAAAAGGTCATATCTCGGTCTCTTGGGACTCCATGTCAGAATTTCCTTTTATAGACAATCTTCTAAACCTTCATATTTTAAATACGAGTTATTTTTCCTCTTATTGTAAAAGTTACAAGTATGAATATCATTCTTATCATATGAAACCACATCTTTCAATCATGAAAGAGATAATTAATTTCCAATATTCTGGTACTTCATGACCAAGAATTGTTTCCTTTATATACTTAATATACTCGCGCGGTAATGTTCTCGAGAACTAGCACTTACTGCTTCTAGCAACCCGAATTCTTATGGGGTTTAGTGCTTATTATAGTTTATACCCTTTTGGACCATTGACATAATTGTCATTTCCAGTGGCTTTTAATTCTTGCCAGACTAGAGAAACTTGAAAGTTGATGCTTCCATCACATGATGTGTTTCTTATAAAAATTTCAAGTCTTTGTGAGAACTCTTGTGCAACTACTCTTTTACATCTCACAACTTTCCATCATCTCTTTCATTCTTTCACATAAATACTCATTTATGTGCCACTGGTTTACACCTTCAGGTGTATGGACTACTTGTCCAAATACTCTTTATTCAAGAGATATAATTCCACATCTATTGCTTATTTCAATTTTGGCCAATTATTTCTTGTTGTACACTTTTCAATAGATGGTTCATGATCCTCATTCTCATCAACTGCTACATTGCATGCATCAATAGTATTCACGACGTCGATTTAATATCGGTTCTATAATGTTCTAGACATGACATAGCTATTTGAGATTTCTTTATTCTCAGGTACCTGGATTTCTTTCTTGTCATGTTGTATGTCTCTTCTAGAGATCTTTATTATTACATTCCTCGATTCTGCCATTTTCATTCATGCTCCTTTTCTTTTTCGAGGGTTATTATATTTAGAACCGATAGGTCTATCACGCTTCAGACGTTCTTTAGACTCATTAGCAGATTGATATTGTCCTTCTGGAACATATATTTTAACTGGAGCATTTACAGCTGATACTTGTGACTTAATCACTTTCTTAGGGTCAATAAATGAGTCTGGCAACTCATATAGTAATAGAATTATCTCCATACATTTATTTTGGACTTCTGTTCACGCTCTTTAGTCCGAGGATCAATGATAATTCATTTCAACTCATTCATTTTTCAGCTGTTTATTTCTCCCCTAATGTTGGATAGACTAACTTTGAGTCTCTAAATAAATCTTATAAAATCTTCTAGATTTTATCATCAATGGAGATCACATCCAACATATTCATAACCTCATTTGAGGTCCCATCTTTTAACTGTGTGGTGGAGCAACTACAACTTATCCGAATTTTCTAGATGAGGATCTTTAGTTCCTGACCCAAAACCAATTTAATGGGGAGAGTACTTAATTACTCTTTGGCATTATGCGAATCGGTGCTGCTGCATTTCACTTATGAACATTAGTGACAAGATGTTCATCATGTATCTTTCATATAAAATAGTCATCAAAGGCTTGTGAATTCACCAGTTTTACTAATTAGTCGTGCAAACATTAGGTTGCGGATCAATAACAAGGATACATACGACCTTCTTGTCGATGCATTAATTATAAACATTTGGTGGATGATCAGTCCACCAGTGGGTGATCAAGTCCACCAGTGGGTGATCAAGCCCATAAACATCTCCTTATATAAACATATTTCAAATCTATTTGACTGGTGAAATTGTATTCTTATATTGCCTTGTAAGCTAGCAGCATATAGCAGATCATTCATAAGAACCTTCTTGTTCTTCAACGAATATCCATATAATAGTATATCTTTCGCATCGTTCTTAAACCGGGATGGCATAACCGGTTTGCCAAACATTACACTTTGAGCAAACTTCTTGTTTACTTTTACATTTATCTCCATTTTCTAATCATTGTGTAGTACAATACAATTGTGTCTTGGGTAAACTTTTAATTGAAGTTATTCAACATTTCTCTTTACTTATTGTCTCAACATTACTAGATTCTAATTCCCATGGTTTTATTTTATAAATGACTCATTAAGTCTATTTTCAGTGTTAACATACTTCTGGATGTTCCACTTAGTAGAGATGTGGGATTCTCTAATTCTCCCCCTCAAGATAATGACCACAAGATTTATCTCGAGTTGAATCCCACTTTAGAATCAACAACATATCCAACTTAGGTCATGTTTTATATCTTAGATTTTTTTCAACCTTTTGAGACTTGAGAAAATATAACGCATTAATAATTTCACATTGCGTTCTCATAGGCAATCACATATTGCTATTCTAGAACTTTCAATAATCTTTATACTATCACATATTGTACTTACACTAGTTTTCCTTCATCTTTAGATGATATATCACTTGTTTTTTTTCATCTTTATTTTTTATCATCAAATGAGAATATGAATTTTAAAAAGAAACTCTTTGGTCTTGACCTTGACCATATCCATATCCAAATTCATGTCTATAACTAATTTGCTATCACATTCTTGATCATTTTTATTGTTATGGTCTTCTTTTTTTAATGTCACATTCACTTTAAGGAATAGACTATAATAAGACATAATATTTTTCTTTCGTTAATTCATTATTTTGTTCGACTATGAGACATGGATTATAAGTTCAAAATATATATATTTCTATATTTTAATATGTTTTCATGAGAAAATTTCTTCCAATAAAATTTGAAATTTAAATAATTTTTTAGTATATGATATATTTATTTACAAACTCATGTAATCTTTAAAAAAAAAATTTCATAATGAACTTTAAATACTTTGTGAATCTTTAATGATTAAGCCTTGAACTTAAAACATTCATATATATATATATATATATATAATGGTAATAAAATATAATTATTTAAAATTATATAAAAATATCTATTAGCATACGCATCTTATTATATCAAGAAATAATTTTTTTTATATTTATTATTATATTGAATAGATCCTTACTTTTATGCTATTTAAAAAGATTTTTACCCAATCAATCAATTGACTAAACAATTTTTATCTCACATGTATCCATTTTCATGCGAATTTTTTTTTATCTAATCAAAATTTAGTTAACTTTTTATATAAAGCATGAAAATAAAATACTTATCTCGACAAGTAAAAGTAGAATGGGAATGCGAATCTCAACTGCTCATGTTTCCCGTTGGTTTTAGTTTCACATGATTTCTTCTCTTTTAGAGAGAATAATCAATCCTGAAATACTTAAATTTTGCTCATAAAATATGGCTATTTGTTAGTCGAGATCAATATTAAAACATGTATGCACATAAACTAATGATAAACCAACTCGAATCATTTTTTTTTTTAAACCAAATAATTTAGCACTGGACCAACTATTCATTCTATCGCAGATATATACTTTATTGTAGCGTGACTTGATAATCAGTAGTTAACTAAATAGGAAAATAAGCAGTAAGTCAATAGGCTCAATGAAGCTATTAATAGTATATAATTATCTATTCACATACCGATCATAATAAATCAAGAGGATTAGTTAACAAAATCAATATGTATAACAAACGAGAAAATAAGCTGTAAACTTCACCATATTAACAAGATTGAGTTATAAGAATTCACTCTAAAACGCTCAGCTGTGTGAATGAACAATAACAACTCTTAGTATGTTCAAAATATTATGTTAATAACTCTTGGTTATAGTTACATGCTGGCAGCTGTATAGATGAAATAAAGGACACTATTAATAACTATATGCAACTGTAAACTTTGACTTATGCACTCGTAATATTACATGCACTGCATGCGTAAACATAGTGAATAATAACTATAACTATGACTATGACTATGATATCGATTTGAGCTTTGAGTATAACTATAAGCCACAAACGTAGTTAATATGTTGAGCAATGAAACAATAATTTAAATGTGATAAACAATAAATAATTTGTTTTCTAATATGGCTAGTATCAAACGAACAATAACAAAATATATATATATATACTCAAAGCATGATTCCATATTAGCATAAGCATGATAATTTTGACCAAACGCATAAAATCAAACAGGTGGCCTATATGAACATGAGCATCGTTCAATAATAACGAGACAAACAAGTAGATAACACAAGTTGTAAAGGTGCTTTCAGTTTGAGAGAATTTACCTAAGCGAACTATTAAACAAAAGAATTTATGCATGCATATAATCAGAAAGATCAATATCATTGTCTAGCATATTATCAGTATATTAAACCGATGAATACTAAATCAAACAATAAATCATGAAGCATTTATATATTTATTGCAAAGAGATTGACGACACCATATATATATGTTTTAATAATTGGATAGCATCCTAATCAAAGCATCAAAGCGATAAACAATAATCATGAGCCAATCAATTGTAAAGTATAAAGATACTTATCTCGATGATTGGGATGAATTACGACAGAGACGTCATTTGTTTGATTTGGAACAAAGCAATGTTAGAAACGTCAAAGAATGGAGACAACATCGATTAGGGTTTTGCGAAAGTAGTTAGGATTTTGGGATTGCTCGGTGGCTAGGGTTTCGTGCTGATAACGTGTTGTGAATCAAGAGAAAAGGGGAAACGGTTGTTCTTATTATTATTCCATGGACAACAATACATATATATAGGATATACAACTAGGGTTTAGAACCTTCTTGAACATGGGCTTATAAGCCTAATGGACATCCACATAATAGTTCATAACAATCTTCGGTTTGTTCTATATTTATGGATTAATTTATAGCTTTTTAAATAAAATATTAAGATTTATTTAAAAAGATATAGTGTAGATATTATTAGAATTAAAAGATAATAATTTTTGTTGAAACTATTAATCTAAATATTGAATAAATTATGCTGATCAAATTTTTTGAGATAATATTAACTATTCAGATTGGATAATTTGGTACATTCATATATATAAGTGTATTTTAAAAAAAATAATGGTGTAGTTTTCAAACTAATATCTCATATAAATGTATTTTCCAAATTTTTCCTTTTTGAAATCCCTTTTTTTATTATAGTTGAGTTTTTTTTTCAAAAAAATACTAAAATCATGATTTAGATTGAAATGAAATTCAAACCCAAACAAAAATGACATCAGAGTCTTTTTCAAAAAAAAAAGACATCAGAGTCCCGTGTTCACTAAGCAACCTGTGCCTGCCTTGTCTGTATCTTTCTTTCCAAGGTAAAAGAGAAGAAGTGATGAAAACGTTTCAGCTCCTTACATCACGAAGCATCTACTCAACTTTCCGAGCTACATTGTTATCCACACTGTACGTTAACAATGCCTTACATCTCACAACCATCCTGCAACAAAGGGAAAACTCAAAAGCTTCTTGTTGGCAGGAACATTTTGTTCAGCAGCAACAAGCAATGAAAATAGAAAACGCAAACTTTGTTAAAGATTGGTCAACCTTCTCGGTAATTTGCTCCAACGGTTCTTCTCTGATCTCTCACTCAAACAATCTGATAAACTTTCAGTTTCAAGATGGGATTGAGATTCCTTTAGAACAACAGCTCCAGTGTATGTCATGGATTCTAAATAGCAACCCGTAGGAAAACAACCCAATCCCGCAGAGGTTAGCTAAAACTCTTCACATCTTTTTGGTTCATTTGTGCATTATATCTTAACCTATTCTTTTTGTTTTACTCTAAAAGGAAGTTGAGTGTTCCGAAAGTTCTTCATTTGGGAGCTATCCAGATACTTTGGAACATTGAAGGCCTCAAAGATTACGATATCAGGTTAAGAAGCAAAAGCTTACTTGATGAATTAACTGTAGGACCATGATTTCTGCGATATGGCAAACTGAATAATTTGTTTATATAATGATAAAAAACAGAAATAAAATATATAATACTCGATACCAAAATATGATGAACAAAAAATGATTTCGTGTGGAGGCGAGACACTATTTCCTTAATTCTTAAATTACCCGCAGTGTGACGGTGTTTGCGCAATCAGAATCCCATTGATACAACCACACTTCGACTATTCATGCATCACTCAGAATAGAAGCTAACGAACCTATTTTTGTGTTGTACTCTCAGACACAAAACAAAGAAAAAAAATACTAGCATGACTATTCTAAATGGGAGAATGTTTCTTTCTTTGTTCTTGGATTTGTATTTTCTTGGTCCATGAAATGAGAAGAATATGGTTTGATTTTATAGCCAAAATCTCAATGACCATTTTCCATAAAGTGAAAGAAATTTTGTTTTCAATCAGAATTCATTCTCTACTTAATGACATTATTATTTTTATGTTACAAAAATAATCAATGTTTTAAGTTACAAAATTTCTACTAAATGAGATAGATATTTGTTCACTTGTCAACAATACTTTACAAATGACTATTGGTAAAAAAAATTAATCTTTTAAACCGTAAGCCCATTTTATAAATTTCGAGCCCGAACTTGAACTCCGTCAAACTATCTCATTTCTCACTTTATTTTTCGAGGTAGGACATTTTACAAATGTTATATTTTAAGCTTTACAAGCAACCCACTCAGATGTTCATTTCTCATTCAAACCTACTCCGATTTTGACATGTAGTTACACTACTTCATAGTGTACAACATCCGGTTCACGAACGTCTTCGTTCAGAAACTTACCGAAAAATGGTCCTAAACCATTTCGTCAAAAACGAGTTCCAACAATCCCCCACATGAATAGAAATGACTCTAGACACTAGACGACTCGATAGACTTGACCTCCTAGACAAGACTCGACAAAGACTCAACTAAGGACTTTTGAGAGTACAAACAAAAAATCCACTGCATGATGAGTTGGTAGCATTTTTCAGCCTTGAACCAGTCATTGTTAATAGCTATCGGATTTACTCGGCCAGGTAGTGAACATGATGTCTTGAACCACCTGGGCTTTGATGTAAACCTAGACAATAACTATAACACAGTTTCATTCTCTCACAGAACTAGGTTCTATGTTGTGTTCATTTTGGCCGTGAACAGTCATGGTTAATCATGAGTGAACTTGGAGAATATAGCCTTTCATTCATTCTCCTAGAAACAGCCCCATTTCACACTCACAAGGTGATTTGCCATTAGTTTTGTTTAGAGGAGTATCATGTACTACTCCATTCATATCTCAAAACTATGGACACAAATCATTAAAAGCAAATGCTTATCCTCTATTCCTTACATGTAGCACTGTTTAATCATCTTAGGAACTGAGTATAGACCGAAGTCTTACAGTACTTTGGGCAGATTTAGTTTGACTTAGTTGTCTCCTTGAACCTATTTTTTGGGATCTCCAGTCATTTAGGTAGAGTTACCGTCAAACTTCATCTTAATTCACAGGCATTAACCCATTCCTCTTGATGATATAAAAATATGATCTCATGACACACCTTTAATATAAGGATCCTAGGTTGTCATCATAATGAACATAATCTCTTAAGATTAGTCGAAATCAATTGTCTAATGATTTTTGTCATCTTCTTTCAAGATACAATTAACCATTATATACAAAACTCAATGCATGACATTAGTTTTTTTTAATTTATATTGTGATAATTATCACTAAGTTCATGTGGCCTCTTGCCAATGACTTTATATGGTAAGCAAAGCTTCCCCCACATTTCTTGAAATAATACAAAATATGCATATTTTCATTTAACATCTCTTAAGAGTTTAGAAAATTGATCTACAACTCTTTTGGATTTAAATGAATAAAAGAAATTTCAAAAGTATTACAACTTTTTTTCTTCAATCTTATAAATTCATATTTTATATACAACTATTTTCATAGTTCTCTCAAGTCGATTTATAAAAAAAATTTGAATTTATTTCAAAAATATTATTTTGCTTTGTAGCAAATGTACATATCTTTACAAGATATTATTTGTGGCATCAAAACCACTATTCACTTTGGTTATTTTTAATCATATTAACTTTAGAAACTACAATATATATGTGAGTTTCAGTCACATTAATATGAGATTTCTCATTTTTTCTCATAGTCAATCTTTATACGACATGCGTTAAAGCATTGACGAAATATGAATGTTTTGATCATTATCAACAACATTATATTTTATATGGCAAATAATTCATATGTGGCTGACCTCTCCCAAACTTAATTTGGGGCGTCGACTCACGAATCCATTTCCATTTATTCCATTTGATCTCATAAGATCGAAATGTTTATACTATTTTTTATATTACTTAAACTCGATTCACCACTGGATTAATGCCAAAACTCCACCGATCAATTTACTGGTGTTATCTCCATCAGCAATAAAACATTTATTTATAACCTTGAAGAAAAAAATATTATTAGTGCCAATTCATAAATGAATTAATGACATTTGACCCATAAATAAATCTGCAACATGGTCAATTAGTTTCTTACAAATAAAACATAACTGCAAATGTAAGCCATGAAATTAAAACATGAGTTTTAAGAAACCAATAAATCAATTCAAAGCATTAATACATATTTGACCAACCTAAAAACAACATCTTTAACAATTTATTAACAAAAGTTAAGATATCAAAATGAAGTTCTAAAGTCTAGATTAGACAACAAAACTCTAGCAATTTTTTTACTTTAAATAATACCAAAGAACAAGTTTTGATTATGTCCAAACGATTACTAAACCAAAACCAACCCAAATCTCAAACCGCTTTAGAATAACTTAGCAAATTTCACATCAAACTTATTCAAGTTCTAATCAGTTTCTGGTTATCAAAGATCAATCTAAATGGCTTAACTATCAAATTAAAAAATTTGCAGAACTATTAAACCATAATAATCGAAAATATGATGGAAATGAATTGATTTTCCATCATAATGATTTCCCTTCATTCCTGTTTTCAAGAGAAACACACTAAACAAATTATCAGTTTTCGTTAGTACAATAACGAAAATTTAAGAATTAAGATTGTAGGACCATGATTTCTGCGATATGGCAAACTGAATAATTTATTTATATAATGATAAAAAACAGAAATAAAATATATAATACTCGATACCAAAATATGATGAACAAAAAATGATTTCGTGTGGAGGCGAGACATTATTTCCTTAATTCTTAAATTGCCCGCAGTGTGACGGTGTTTGCGCAATCAGAATCCCATGATACAACCACACTTCGACTATTCCTGCATCACTAAGAATAGAAGCTAACGAACCTATTTTTGTGTTGTACTCTCAGACACAAAACAAAGAAAAAAAATACTAGCATGACTATTTTAAATGGGAGAATGTTTCTTTCTTTGTTCTTGGATTTGTATTTCTTGGTCCATGAAATGAGAAGAATATGGTTTGATTTTATAGCCAAAATCTCAATGACCATTTTCCATAAAGTGAAAGAAATTTTGTTTTCAATGAGAATTCATTCTCTACTTAATGACATTATTATTTTTATGTTACAAAAATAATCAATGTTTTAAGTTACAAAATTTCTACTAAATGAGATAGATATTTGTTGACTTGTCAACAATACTTTACAAATGACTATTGGTAAAAAAAAAAATTAATCTTTTAAACCGTAAGCCCATTTTATAAATTTCGAGCCCGAACTTGAACTCCGTCAAACTATCTCATTTCTCACTTTATTTTTCGAGGTAGGACATTTTACAAATGTTATATTTTAAGCTTTACAAGCAACCCACTCGGATGTTCATTTCTCATTCAAACCTACTCTGATTTTGACATGTAGTTACACTACTTCATAGTGTACAACATCCGGTTCACGAACGTCTTCATTCAGAAACTTACCGAAAAATGGTCCTAAACCATTTCGTCAAAAACGAGTTCCAACATTAACCACTACCAACAGAGATATGAAACCGGAAACAAACACGCAGCAGCAGTTCACATACAATCCCAATCTGAAGAATGATCTGAGTTATCGCCAAACGTTGCCTCACTCTCCTTCCCTTCCTACAAAACTATAGTTGTGTTTTTAATATTATTCAATGTAAAACATAACAAATTATGTTTACTAATTAATTCAAACATAAATCATTAATGTATACATATAGTTTGTGGTAATTCTGAAATTCTCCAGCCTAGTTTTCTTTACTGCTGTTAAAGGTTCGAGTCAAATTTCCTTAAAACACTATCATATATTCAATTGATATTTGATAGGACTAATTTAGATAGAAAACTGAGGTTCAAATACAACTAATAAGCTATTTGCATTGTTATACTTATACAAATTATATTCAAACTCCACCATTCTTACTTTTTTGTCTTGATTTTGTAGCTCAAGCATCCATATTATAAAAGAAGTCATGCGTCTCAAAAGTAAGCTAAGGAGTCTTCTAAGCTCTCTAAAACATGCTTTCTTACATTAAAACCGATTCGCCAACTAATTTTCTCTCCTTGTTGTTTCTTGTCGTGTTTGCAGCAACAACATCAAGGAGTAGACTATAAAAATATGCAAACCAATTAGCAGACTCTACAGTCTTAACATGTTGCCGAATGCAGAAGACACCAAAACCGTCCATAAAATTCAGTGTTCTAGAAGTCGGTCTAGATAATACTTAGGTTCTCGTTTAGTCGGTAAATTGGGCATGAGCAAAATGATTTTTTCAAACAGATTTTTTGAAAAAAGATTATCTAAACATTCAAAAAATAATTTAGGCACCAAACTAAACAATAATACTCTATAAAATGTTTATGTTTAGATACTATCCATTTTTAAAACATTGATAAAATCTATTTTTTATGGTTAAAGCTTGGGTTTGGATTTGAGTTTGGGTTTGTAACTTATATCGCTGGCCTATTATTGCAACTTGTAACGTAAGCCTGGCCCCATTCTCAGATACAAAGAACATATTGATGATGATATTATTTGATACGTTCTGTACTTAGCTACTTTGTAACTCTGTTCAAAACAACGTGAGGTCTGAAACATGAAGTAGAGATCGGACGGTGGAGGATTCATATAGTTCTGACTGACTCTCTGTTGAACGACACGTATTAACGACGTGGACATCTTGATTGCCGTTGATGGATACAAGACAAAACGTAGACGCGTTTCTATCGTACACGGGACTCGAGACAGCAACGTGTCCACGAAGTTTACATGTTTCTAAACTTTAAACAGAGGAGCTCAAAAACTGCGATTCGGAAGCTATTGAATTTTCTGACAGTTTGTTTTGTTCTTGTCAACTAAATGTTAAATTTATAAACTGATCTTAAAGCTTTAAGATCAGTTTAGATCAGTTTATAAATGAAACAAACTGTCAGAAAATGTTAAATTTATAAACTGATCTTAAATTTATAAGCTCAAAAACTGTATTTCGGAAACTGTTACGTCAAATTTATCTAAATAAAAAATTTCAAAAAAAAAATATCAGTAAATTTTAACGAAAAAATAAGTAAAATAGACTTTTTATTTTTAGAGTTTTAACTTTTTACTTTATTTTTTTAACTTTAAACCTCAATTCGTAACTCTAAACTTTAAATCTAGATTAATTAATACAAAGGATATAAATTTTATATTTTTATAAAGTTTATTTTAGTTATTTTTTTTTTTGAAAATTATTTTTATGATAAAACTTTTTAAAATCTATCCTAAAATATTTGTCATCATTTGATGTAATTTTTGAGTCATTTATAAACTGATCTTAAAGCTTATATAAGTATCTTTGAATTTGAATTGGTTTACTTAAACCAAGAATTGGTCTTGACATCAAACTAAACGATTTTCTAATTTAAAATTTTAGAAAGTTGGATTCTTTGTGAAATGTATGATTATCGTTTAGCGATTGTTTAAACATTGCAAAGAACTGATCACAGTCACTTTAATGTGATGAATATGATATCAAATAAAATATGACAAAAGTATTATTAAATCCTCAGAAACTAGTAGTGATGGGCATATGATGAAAAGGATATTGGCCAAACGCAAACCTATTAAATGCCAACATTAAAAAGATAACAAAGAAAGTCTCCGGTGAAGGGATTCTGACAAATGGAATCGTTGCAGATTCTCTTGTCTCTCTTCTCTGTAATACTATTGTCATGATAAAAATGCAACACAGAGAAGAAAAAGTTTGGATATGAATTGGACATATATAAGAGGAAGGAGACAAACCAGAAGCTATGAGATGTCTCTTTAGCTTCAAAATGTTAAAACTCGAATATGGAATACAGCTTTGCAGCATTCTCCACCACCTATCATTTCAGACATAACAAGACACATTTTATCATAGTACATGAAAACTTATTAAAGAACCTTTACACGCTTTTGCATTTTCTAAAAAATGTAAAAATATTGGTTTTAGGTTTTTCTGTTTCTTGTTTATCAGATTTGTTGGGTAACCTTTGTTAGATTTTTAATATTTCTATTCATACTAACATATATAAATTGTTTAAACAAAATTTAATCGAATAAAACACATTATCCAATGTAGTATGATCAACTAAACGTATAAAAACTACACAAGTTTGTGTATGATTATTGCTTAGAATGTTTACAACTACATGTGCATTTGATTCATTATATTTGCTTTTGGAATGATATTTGATTCTCTCACCAAACATTGTCAACATTTGGCCATTATGTTCTAGAGTTTATTAAATTCAAGAGTTAATGTTCTTCAAAGGTAAACCATTGAACAGATAAAATCACACAAACACAAATAAAGTTCACACTCGGTTAACAAAACACTTAACAAGCTGATCATATACAGCCTTTTCATGACATTAAAAACGACCACAAAAGAAAGAAAACACATGGCGGGTGGTGAAATACCACCTCTGCCCCTACCCTGCTTCTGCTTTTTAACCGGTTTAAACCAAAAGACAGAAGCTCAAGAAAAAGACAATTAAAAAGTGATAAAACAAAGGAAACCATTGGTTAAACATAGAGGTCCCTTTGCTAAAAGATGCAGACACCACTCTACTAACTCACTAGAACCCTACTTTTGAAAATGACTAAAAGAGCCCTTAAAATAAGCTCTCCTCTCCATTTTACCCCCAGAGTTGAAAGAAATTTAATGGCTCTCAAAATAAAACCCTAAAAAGCCATAAACCCTCTTTTCTCTCTTTCCAAGACACTACCACAAACCCTAAAACTATATAAAACCGAACTTGACACACTCTTCAACGGAACTGACGGCCGGAGAAAGTTTGTCCGAAGGACCAACTAGCAGGAGCAACGTTGTTAGATACGACGGTTCGACCATCACTAGCAGTCACCTTAAAGGACAAAGCTTGACCATTAAGAAGATTGTTGCTTTGCCAGTTTTGTCCCCAGTTCCTTGACATCTGCTGCCACCTTGTTCTTGAACCTTTAACCGCAACAGAGTGAACATCTCCAGCGCCACCAACATTGGTAACCAAGACAAGGTTAAAGTAAGAGTGGCCATTGATTGTGAATCTTATACCTCCCCTTCTCTTACATGGAACCCTACAAATGAAAAAATTAACTACGCTTAAACTTCCACAACAAGCAAGAGAAATAACATGATCTATAAATTAGATAAAGTTAAATAGTACTTTCTAACAAAAACAGAGTAACACAGAAAAATTATGAAGACCCATTACAAATTTTCTATAATTTATTTATAAAGTTTGATACTTCCTAGCAGAAACAGAGCAACACAGTAAAATAATGAAGACCCAGTACAAGAAAATTGTATAATTTATTTATAAAGTTTGATACTTTCTAGCAGAAACAGAGCAACACAGTAAAATTATGAAGACATGTTGCAAGAAAACAGAGTAACCATTAAAAAAGTTTGATACTTTCATAGAGAAACAGAGTAACACAGTAAAATTATGAAGACCCATTACAAGAACACTGAAAACCAAGTTTAGAAAGTGTACATAAAGATAAAAACTTTTAGACAGTTAAAAGAAAGTGTGTTACCTTCTGTAAGAAACAGGAACAACACCAGCTTTGTAATGAGCAATGCGTTGGAAGATAGGCTGAGAGAGATCGAAATGGTGTAGCGGAGGGTTGCACCAGCCACCTGCGTTGTTAGGGAGAGCGTTGTTGGGAGGACAGAAGTTTGTGGCTGTGACCACAATAGCACCAGGTAAACACCACGCGCCGTCGCTCTGGCATTTGATCTCGAAACACGCGCCGCAGCTAAGACCGTTGTTGAACAGTGCGGTACTTAATGCTGCAGTGTTGGTCCCGTAACCTTGGCTGTAAAGATTACCGTACCCACAAGCTCCACCTAGTGACAACAGAAACATTTTATTAAAAAAAAACATTGAGAGGAGTGTTTGGAGAGAGGGTGTTTTTGGTGATGCATACCCATTGTTCCTGAAGCATCACTTCCACCATAGAAGGTGGCATGAGCATTGACCCAACCAGCATCATATCCATGAACAGAGGAGGCCAATGCAGCAAAACCCAACAAGAAAATCCCCAAAAGACCCATTCTTACCCTGCAGTTGGACAAATATCAAGAAAATTTAGTACTCAAGAGTGAGAAAAACAGTTAGAATTGTAAACAGAGTGGAGTGAGAGAGAGAGAGGTGTTTACATGAACATTCTGTTTGAGAAAGTGCAGAGCTTTTTGGAGAGTGAGAAAATGGAATGTGAAGAAGAGAGTTAACTGCTTTGATGGGTGTGAAGGAGAAGGTTGATGGTTGGAGTTGAATTTATAGAATGTTTGACCCTTCATTTACTGCTTTAACTACCTTCTCTCTTTTTAACCGGTAATACTTTAACCTTTATTTACCGTGACTTTCTTCCTAGGTTCTTCTCTTAATTATATAAACATGCTCAAAAATGTTACAAATAGCGCTGGGCATTTTATCCGTTAACTGATTCAATTCGTTATTCGTTTTTATTTGATCCGTAAAATCCGGATATCCGTAAGTCGTCGAAGCAAAGCAAATACTAAAAGTTAATATCCGTTAAAAACGAAGCAAACCACAAATACTAAAATATTTAGAGTCGGATATCCGATCCGATCTGACATTATACAAATAGATGTATATCTACAAATAAATATAGATTTTTATATTTATAATTTTATCAAATTATAATCTTAACATATCATTTTATTAATTTTATTTAAAATTTACTTATACAATCTTTATAAAAACGATAATTTTTCAAAATTTTGTGTATTTATAATAAAATTTGATTATTTTTAAAAAATTATAGAACATATAGTTTTATTAATTCTTATTTTTATTTTATATTATGTAAAAATATTTTTTTGAAAACAAATTTGTATAGTTTTTCTAGATTTATTTGTATTAAAAAACGTAGATGAGATATCCGTAAAATATCCGTAAATATTTGCAAATATCCAAAAAAATTTGAATATCCGGAAAGCCGGATATCCGTATTTCTCCAAAGCAAAACAAATCGGAAAATCAGATATCCGTAAGATTCGAAACAAATCACAAATACTGAAAATTACGAGGATATTCGATCCGTGTCCATCCCTAGTTACAAATACTCCATATACAAAGGTTGGTTATTTAAATAAAGGTTAGTTATTTAAATAAAGGTTGGTTGTTTAAAGAAAGGTTAGTTATTTAAATAAAGGTTGGTAGTTTAAATATTTTAAAATTAACTTGTGTTGTTCTTCTGTTTTACACGTATGTTCCACTACTGCATTCAATTTTTGAGTTTCTTTTGCAACATTTCAATTGGCACCATTTGGAGTCTTTTTCTTGTTTACCAACTTAAATTTAAAAATCTAATTTTACATTCCAGCTTTATAAATTTTACCTGTGCTTGAATTTTTTTAAAAGATATATTCTCCACCCAAAGCAACAAGAAAAAAAAGGCAGGATTCTTTTCTTTCTTGTGATGATTTCTATAGAGGTGTTTTTTTCTAAAAATACACTACATGTTTTATGATTATCGAAGGAGGAAGCTTTTGAAAAAGAATCACGAGACTCGCATAAATAAATTTTGGAGAAAGAGAAAGCACATGGGTGGGAGACTTGTAGGCGGTTTTGGTGGTTAGAACTTTGGACGCGTGTGGCTCTTCTTCTGCACCTTTCTTTCTTTAGTATCTTTATGGGCCATCTCTACTTTGCTCTCTCTCCCTCTTTAACAAGACATATTATCATTTGATTTTAGGTGAAAATAATAATGTATTAAGGTTCTTTATGTCAAATATCTACTATCAAGAAACACACATAGATTTCACTTAATGGAATTAAAAATGTAGTATATGCTCTCTAATTTTTGAGAGTGAAATGCATCTTCAGAAACCCTTTATTAGAGGTAACATATAAAGTGGGGTAAGGTTTTATAATTTGAATCCCTTAGTTATACTTCCAAGTCAAACGAGGCAATTGTATATTAAAAACTCTTGTTCTGCTTCATCCTTGTTGAATGCATATGTAACGTTTTTTCCACTTGAAAAATAAATGAAGATGACAAAATTTATACTCATTTTAGTTCAACTTATTGTAATCTTCCCTCTTAATTCATTTTTACTCTAACCATTGACCAGTTATAACCATAAATTATCATGCAAATTAACATATATTTAGAAATAATGCATGTTATAGAGTTCACATGTATTAATACAACATGGAGTAATAAATTTCAGTTATGAATACATAATATTTTGTAATTATCCTTTTCAGTATTTATAAACCAATAAAAATCTAGTAGATGCAATCAAATTTTTGAAATTTACAATTATTCATTAATTAGTTGACAAAACATAATGAAAATATAAAAACTGTTTTTTTGAAACAATTTTTTTAAACATGTATTTTTGGAACAAGTGATGTATATATTACCATTTATAAATTGAATCTCAACGATTAGCCTACATAAACATAATACAATATTATGACAAACCAAAAAGGTATATACAACTTACAAACTATAGACTCGAATAATTGTTAGTACTGTCATTCTTTTTAAAAAAGCAAATAGATTATCTTTCAAAAACAAAGTAATTAAATTGTTAGTATCATTGTGCAGCATATATTATCAAATTAGTAATTCGTAGATTCGAAACCAGCATGGTTGTGTCGTCAAATTCGAGAATAAATTGACACCTATTGCATAAAAGCATGCAGCATGCAACATCATTTTAAAATATAATCAATCGTATCTTTTCCAATGCTGCGTTGCGATTAACGATACCTACTATGATTTGCTGTCTGGAGCCTAGTCATTAACACCGTGATCTTTTAGAATCATAAAACCATAAGAAGTTAAGAACCATAATCACTGCTTCCAATGTGGTCAAAACATCTTTACGCCAAAAATATTCTTCACCCATCAATCCTCAAAAAGCTGCTAAACTTCCTCAATATGTTTTTACAGTATTTGCAGTTAGGGGTGGGACGTATTATCCAGGATCCGGATTCGATCCGAGATTCGTCCCGGATCCGCTCCGAAAATAGGATATCCGGAGTGCCCGGATCCGAATCCGGATAGTAAAATTTTGGATCCGTCCAAACCGGATCCAAATCCGGATATCTTAATTTTTAAGTCCGGATATCCGGATCCGGATCCGTGTTTTTAAAATATATTAAATTTTAAATTTTATTAATAATTATATTTGATATATTAGTATTTATACACAAAATATTATTTTAATATTATATTTAAATTTTATTAATATTATATTCATATATATATTCATAAATTTTGTATAAATATTTAATTTATGTATTATTTTTAATTTTTTTATATTTTAAAAATATTTTTTATTTATTTTTAATTATTTTTACGGATCCGGATCCGAATCCGGGTATCCGCGGGTATCACAATATCTAGACGGATATCCGAAGTCCGGATACCCGGAGGACGCGGATCCGGATCCGGATACTAAAATCACGGATCCGGCGAATCCGAATCAGGATCCGGATATCCTAAAATACCCCGGATATCCGGTCCGTCCCACCCCTATTTGCAGTCTTCAGTTCTTAAATTAGTTATTTTCCTTGATAAATATTTTAAAATTAAATAATATACAACCCATGTTTTTCCCTGACATATGTGTTTTTTTACTGTTGGTCCAACTATGCTTTGACTGTGAAGCTGTTTATACCACAACCAAAATTTCATGTCTTTGTTTCTCCAAAATTAATTATGGTAAAGTAACTAATTACTAAAATAAAAGCGTTTAAATTATGTTATCACTTGTCAAAAAAAAATTATGTTATCACTCTAACGACCACTAACCGCTCAACCACATTCAAGATTTCCAAAGGCAGCCTTTTACTATTTCTCTTCTTTTGAGGTATTTGTCTACAACTTTATTAAATCTCATCTACACCGTTGATTTATAATTAAACTTTCAACGGCCAAGATTGGACTCATGCTGCACGACCACAGATGATTCCTTACTGTGGTTATGTGTCGCAGAATTCGTGTTTTCACCAAACTACCATTAGCATGTATTGAGGGTAAAATTAGTTTCTCCACTATCACCCACAACGCAGTTATCATCCGTAAACGTAGCTTTCATGGTTGGTAGTGGTTGTTGGTGTTTACATTATGAAAATGCTATATCGCTTTGAACCACTATAAACCTCTAAAATTCAAAAACTAGTTTAAGCTAGCGTTTGCGATTGTAGGTTGGGTAAAAGTGAAAATATTTTTTTTCAAAGAACTATATATATATATAAAAATAAAAATATGTAATTTAAATTTAAATTAAAATAATAAAAATATCAATATATATATAATTTATATTATAACATTTTAAACAAAAAAAATCTATAATTTTTAAAGAATTAATAGTATAGTATTATAAATACAATTTTTAGATTTATTACAAGAATATAATTTTAAATATTTTTATAATTATATAAAATGTAAATATTGTTGATTTATTATTTAAGCACTGCTGTAGGTAGTAGTTAACAAGTCATACGTATATCGTAAACACAACAATTTTTAACCGTTGTCTCAGTCATCCAAATATTTTAATAACTCTTAAAACCGTAACCACCCACATCCGCGAACGTCCGTAACTACAACTACTACAGTTACACCAGTTCAATCTTTAGCCTAATTTAAATTTAGGATTTAGTTTCACTCACTTCTGACTGTACATAATCAAAATGGCCGAATGCAGTAAGGCTAAGTACAATGTTATTATAGGTTTTGTAATGTTGATATAAGTATTCAAATTTGTGATGTAATCCGATAATTTAGTGATTAATCACAAAATATGACGTTTAGTTGTTTCTGTTAAGTTAATATCGTAATTGTCTTGGTTCTTAGATATTAATTGATAACAGTCCTTCCCTTCCCTTCCCTTCCTTCTCCAACTTATCCGTGAAATTTCACGTAGACTAGAATTTCAAAGTTTTCACTTGTTTCTTTATATGAACATAAAAATAAACTTTAACATGTGTCTTTAGTTCTTATGATAAATAAAGTACATTTATATTTGCGTGTAAGTATATTAGTATTCCATAAGTTTTTAAGGACAACATTTCACGCTTGACTACAGAAACATAATGATGCGAACTACAAATTAGGTATCAAATTTAGAATAACTTCAAAGCTACCGACAATTAGTGTTATGCAAGTAGTCCCTCGAGTGTTTGTAGCTTGAATAATTGTAAATCATGATTAAGCTCATGAGTATCACTTTTCTTTTACTCCTCTTGAAAAATCGGAGGGGTCAAGTTATAAGTTTATAACTAAGACATTCAGTATATAGAAAGACAAATTAAAGTGACATAATGAGGGTTGTTTATGAATTATCAATGATAACAAGACATTGTGTCTTCTCATGCCTTACATAATGAGGGTTGTTTATGATTATCAATTACATTTCACTAACGTAAAGAGTAGCCGACACTCGTTGGCAAAGAGAGAAAAGGAAAAGGGGCGCAACGCCGCAAGGCATACTATAACATGGGTAAAGCGAAGTATGTCGTGCAAAAGCTTGAAAGTTTAATTCACAAAAGTCTCCTGTTTCCGATTTTTGTATTCTTTATGTTGTGCTTTACAAAAAAAATCTGTATAGATTTTCTATTTTTCTTCGACGCATATTAAAAAATATATTAAATTATTATAATAAATATTTTTTTATAGTTTTTAACTTTTAAGATTTTTAACCATCCAATTAACTCAATTAATTTTTTTGAAGTCTATAATTTCTTTATAAGAAACATTAAGTTTTTATCCTTGTGACACTATCTTTTCTCTAAAACATGAAAGTTCTAACATTATCCAGATATATTAGTTTTTTTTAAAAGAAAAAAACCCTTATCGAGGTATATCTACACACGAAGATGTCCCTTCATCTGGGTGGATGTTTTTGTCTTCTAAAGTATAAAGTTAAAATTGACTTAGTTAACTTAACTGTTGAAGAAAAAAACTATTCGAAAAGCTTTTAATCCTCAACATTCTTCGCAGTTTTAAAGACACTTATACATGTCAAAAGAGGTGTGATCCGTTCACAGCTTATGTATAAACTTTTTTTTTTTGGTTTATTTCATACCATTTTTTTTTTAATATTATCGCCTTCTTATTAAAATGCATGAATTTTGAAATGTTATTCAAGTTTCTGGGATCAAAGCTTAGCAAAAAAGAGGAGTGGTGTAAAGAAACCCTAGTTATAACGATTTAAGACTCAGTTTTCATCTAATAAATTCGAAATCAAAAGGAAAAATTTTAGTTTTACCACAAATTATACCATTTTTTAAATACTTTTTCTAAACTAATTTATGATGAAAAAAGATTAAACTAATTTTTCTAAATATTTATAAAACATTTAGAAACTCAACCGCATTCCTTTAACATTAAATCCTAAACAATAATCACGAAAGTGTAAATCTAAATATTAATATATTTTTGATTGAAAATATTTTTGAAAAGTGGTATTTAACTTATGATATTTTTAGCAGTTTTTTAAATCTAAAAGTGAAACGAAGATAATATGTAAAAATTGAAAAGAGAAAGACGTTTAATTCAATTATAAACTAATAAAATTCTATAAACTAATTAAAGTCTAAAATGTAGGTCCCGTTGACATGTGCGAGTAGTCCCACTATCGACAGTAAATTTAGCAGGCTTACTATACGTAGTTATCAAATTGCATTTCGAATTATTTTATTTCAACAAGAATCAAAGTAGCAAGTGTGCTATATCGTTACTGACTAGATGAACATAGTCTCGGCCATTATTAAAGCATTTATTTCTTGTTTGCCTAACTATCTAACAAATTGGTCAATCAAATAAAATATCCTGTAATAAATTATCAGTTAATTTATTACTGAACTTGAATAATCTGATTAAAATATTCAAATTGCACATAAGAGTATTACGGACAACACATCTTTAGCTACAAGGCTCAGTCCTTGGCCCAATACCGAACTGGACTGTATGGCCTCAGCCCAGTAACCAACCATGTTTATTTTCTACGTTTTAGACATATTCTGGGCTACTCTTTTTTGTTGTAATCTTCATGTAAGGTTTAGCACGAGAGTTTGTCCGTTGTTTGGCATTTTGTAAGAACCTAGGCTTAGTTAAGTTCTAAAATTCAAAAGAAATCAGAATTTAATTCACGAAAAGAAATAACAACGTTTGAACCTTCTGATCATAAGAGAGGAATTGATTGGGAAAGCTTCAAAACGATATTAAACCAATTAGTAGATTTAGTACCCGGTTCAATTTGGTTTAGTGTTTACATTATAGAATTAGATGGGGGTATTGGATTTAGGAACAAAAAAATTTCTTTCCACCACAATTTCGATACTATTTTTCAAATTTATCATTAATGATAAATTATTTTCAAAAATATCATAAATTTATAATGAAAATAGACTAAACTAATTTTTCTAAATATTTATAAAACATTTAGAAACTCAACTCTACCCCTTTAACACTAAATCTTAAACAATAATCACTAAATTGTAAACTCAAATGTTAATATATTTTGATTAAGGGTATTTTTGAAAAATATTACTTAACTTGTGGTATTCTTAGCAATTTCTCATTTATGAATTGAATTCAAAGGAATTGGACTTTCCATTATTTTCTTATGTTATTCAATCATGGATTTCACCAATTTTTAGAAATTCTTGTGTTATTTGATTTACTAAATTTTGAATTCCATTAATATCTGTGTTATTCAATTTTCGGTGGATTTTGTGGTAATTATATTTCAATGGAATTTTTTTACTAAAAATTGTAAAGAACCAATTCTTTACGAGGTGAGATTTGAAAATGATTCTTTATAGTGTTTATCTATCAGATATATACGTCAAGATTATTGATAATTATAATATGAAAAATTTGAAAACATAATTTTCATTATAAATTAACAAATATTTCTTATTTTAAGAAATGATTATAAAATGTATTATGTTGTAATTTATGTTTTTATAGAACTATATTATCTTTAAATGGCTACATATTCATATAATGATATATGATTAGTTCGACTATTAGTATTTTTCATGAGTCAGATTTTTTATTCACTTGTTCTCTTAAATGATTTTTCTTTTATATAAAATAGAAATGATTAATTTTTTGTTATTAAATTGTTATAAAATTTTCTCTTGGTGTAAAATATTAATTCATAGAATTTAGAGGAATTGATAATTAAATTTATTTGATTTTTTTAAAAATCCAGAATATAAGAACTAAAAAATGCATTAAATTTTTTATTAAATATTTTAAAATACCTTAAAAGCTATTTTTTATTTCATTCAACTGAATTCTTTTAAAATCAGTTAAATTTCTTCCTCCAGTCTTCCGTTGAAGCTAGAAAAATATCTGTATACTAACTTTCCATACTTGGAAAACAAAAGACAATACACATTGTGACGATGAATGTGACGATGAATGTCACTAACTGACCAATAATATCACGCGGCTGATGTTACAAAAGCTGATGTCACCAATAACATCCGTCTGTCACGTAATTACGTCACAGCCAGTAACGTTTATAGTCATCGTGTGTTAACATTCTTTCCTCTAACTCTTTCTTCTTCTCTCAAGTTTTTTTTTTTTTAAAAAAATTTTTTTCAGTATTTTAACAGATCTGGTTGAATCTTTATCTCTTGACCCCACACCACTTGATCTCTCTCTCTACACATTCATCAGTTTCACAGAGACATAGGATTCAATCATGAAGAATTGTGAGAGAATCGCTAATCTCGCTCTCGCAGGTTCTCGTTCTATACAATCTCACTTGTTCGATGATCCCTTTTGTGGGTTTTTGATTCCGATCGATTTACGATGATTTGATTGTATCATGTGGTGATTTCGGATGTTACATTACGAAAAGTTTGAAGCTTTCGGTTTAATTTGGTTCTGATTAAGGATGTACAATTTCTCCTCTAGGGTTTAGTCTTGATGGGTTTGATTGATTGGTTTATAAACTTTGGTGTAAAGCTTCAAAGTTGAGTTTTTTTTTGTTTGGTTTGTGTTTGGTTTCAGGTTTGACAGTGGCACCACTTGTTGTGAATGTGAACCCGAACTTGAATGTTGTTCTTACGGCATGTCTCACTGTTTATGTGGGTTGCTTTCGTTCTGTGAAAGATTCTCCTCCAACGGTGAGAAGACTTAGTCTTTTATCAGTTTTTAGTGAAACCATTTGGTCTATAGATTGTTTGTTTTGGAATGATTGTAGGAGACGATGTCGAAAGAGCATGCCATGCGTTTCCCGTTGGTTGGAAGTGCTATGCTTCTCTCACTTTTCTTGTTGTTCAAGTTTCTCTCTAAGGACTTGGTTAATGCTGTGCTCACTGCTTACTTCTTTGTTCTTGGGATCGTCGCTCTTTCGTATGTCTACATCTAAATCATGCATCTCATATTCGTTTATCTTTGGTTAAGTTTCCTAATACACAGTTATGTGGTCTGCAGGGCGACATTGTTACCTGCCATCAGCAGGTTTCTGCCAAAACAATGGAATGACAATCTTATCGTCTGGCGTGCTCCTTATTTCAAATGTATGTAACTAAAAGTTCACTTTCTTTGCTAGCCTTTTATGTGACATTGGTGGACTTTTAATGATCGTCCAGGCTCCTTTGGAGTTTGTCTACTCTCCAGTTATTGTTTTTGGTTGAGATTTGCTTGTGTCATACAGCATTAGGCTTCTTGTTTTTTCTTAAAACAGCTGTGGAGGTAGAGTTCACAAAGTCCCAAGTTGTTGCGGGAATCCCTGGAACATTCTTCTGCGCATGGTATGCTTGGAAGAAACATTGGCTTGCTAACAATATCCTTGGACTTTCCTTCTGCATTCAGGTTACTTCCTTTCCATTCTGAGGAATATAAACTATGTGGCCATTCTCAAATTTTTTTTTATGTCACTAGTGTTGGTGTGTATATGACTTTTTGTAATTAACGATGCGGCTATTACAGGGAATTGAGATGCTATCTCTTGGATCATTCAAGACTGGTGCCATCCTTTTGGTAATAATGAAATATCTAAGCTGCATCTTATGAATGATTATCTAGACGAGCATAAGAGACAAAATTTTTAATACGTCCCAATCATTTGGTATGTTTTGTTTATACCTGACTTGTAGGTAGGACTGTTTTTCTATGATATTTTCTGGGTTTTCTTTACTCCAGTTATGGTTAGTGTTGCCAAATCCTTTGATGCTCCGATAAAGGTTAGTAAAAATATCTTAAATTAGTACATAAAACAAAATTAGTTTGATTATTTCTTAGTAGTTTTGAAAGTAATATCATTCTTTGTAATTTCTTTCAGCTTTTATTCCCTACGGGTGATGCTCTAAGACCCTACTCTATGCTAGGGCTTGGTGATATTGTCATTCCTGGTATGTCCTATTATACGAATGCATAATGCTTGATTCAGTATTCTCTTATATATAATATGAATCTGAGACGTTAGTGTTTGTTTGTCTTTAGGTATTTTTGTTGCACTGGCTCTAAGATTCGATGTGTCAAGACGCAGTAAACCACAATACTTCACAAGTGCGTTTGTGGGATACGTTGCTGGAGTTGTTCTCACTATTGTAGTCATGAACTGGTTTCAAGCAGCACAGGTCAATTTCTTTTGTGTCTTGGCTGTTGCCATCTCATCATTGCTACCTAATATTTGTTTTTCTTTGGAGGATTTTATCTGATTGGTTTTGGTTTTGGTTTGTGTGTGTGTTTGACTCTGTTTCAGCCTGCTTTGTTATACATTGTCCCAGCCGTCATTGGCTTCTTGGCTTCTCACTGCATTTGGAACGGTGACATCAAACCGGTTTGTTTTCTCTTCCTTTTTACTTTACAACTGTTTCAAACGCAAGCTTTAGCATAATGCAAACACAATCACAACTTTAGTCAAATGATTATGGTTGTCTTTTTTCTTTTTCTCTGCAGTTGATGGCGTTTGATGAATCATCGAAGAATAGTGAGGATGAATCGAAGAGTAGTGATAATAAAAGTCATGCAGAATGAAGAAAAGGTGGAGAAAGAAGGGGAGAGGAGAAATATTTATACACATGAATGTGTTTTTGTTCAATTTAGATTTTCAAACATCTTTTTGCAAAGACTTATGTAAGTTATACAAGTTACAACAGGTTTCGTTTTACTTTTGAAGAAGCTCTAGGTTTCCTTTGGACTTGTTTCTTTGTTCAACGTAAACTTATGAGATGCCTAGAGAAGTGAATATGCAACTTCCGTATCAGACATAAGATTGAAGTAGTTCTTTTAGGATGTTGTTGATATATAAAATTCTTTATAGCACTATGCACATATACGCATATATAGATGTTTGTTTTGATTTGTAGTATATAAATAAATCGACCATTTTTAAATGTCTATAATTTTTTGGTTGATTATATTATGGTCGGATACTAAACCAATCAAAATAACTTTTATTTATTCGCTAATTAGTAATTTTTAATTACATAAACCATTTTTATGTAGTTATTTATATTAAAATATAACAATTATTATGTTTATGTATATTAATAAATTTGTCTCTCCAAAAAAAAATATTTATGTCAAATAAGATTCACTCATGTTTTAATAAAATATTTAGACATATCTTTAAGTTTTTATAAGCCAAATAAATTTTCTTATGTTTAACTTTTGAGGAAACATTAAATTAAATTATTTTATTTTGTAACTAAAATATACATGCATGAATAATATTAATCATCAAATTATTTAACATATATTTGCAAAATAGCTTTGAATGTTTTACTAAAACGTTTTATATTTTGTATAAGAAATGAAATAATAATATACATGAATATATAATACTTAAAATTTGTATATTACATTTTAAATAAATATGTTTAATTTTATTGTAAACATCAATTAGAGAATATTCTGGTTAGAGAATAATGTTGAGTTTTGTTAGGGAATAAATTAAAAATAATTAATTTAAGTTATTAATTATTCACATAAACAAATGTCTTTGAATTATGTGTTTGGCTAGTTAGTTTTTTACCAAGCGGAACTAAGATAAAAAAAAGTTTTAGTAAAAAGATTAAACCGAACTTTTAACCGTATACAAAATTCAGTTTTTTTTTTATAATTGGCATAAAATTAATGTTGATTAACTAATAAAAATCTGCAATATTATTATTGTAATATAATTAATGATGTGATGTATTGTGATGGTAATATAATTAATGAAGTTGTTAAATTGAGTAAAAATATAATGACAATTAATGTAACAACTTATTGAAAGAAGCGGAATTTCTATTTTGTACTTCAATTTTATTAGTATAGATAAATAGACATATCTTTAAGTTTTTATAAGCCAAATAAATTTTCTTCTATGTTTAATTTTTGAGGAAACATTAAACTAAATTAAATTATTTTATTTTGTAATTCAAATATACATGCATGAATAATATTAATCATCAATTATTTAACATATATTTGGAAAATATCTTTATATGTTTTGATAAAGTGATTATAGTTTATATTTTGAATATGAAAAGAAACAATAATATACATGAATATATGATATTTAAAGTTTGTATATTACATTTTAAATAAATCGGTTTAATTTTATTGTAAACATTAATTAGAGAATATTCTGGTTAGAGAATAATGGTAAGTTTTGTTAGAGAATAATTTAACAAAATAAATAATTTAAGTTATTATTTTGTTCACATAAACAAATGTCTTTGAATTATGTGTTTGGCTAGTTAGCTTTTCAGCAACCGGAACTAAGATAAATTTTTTTTTAGTAAAATAGATTAATTTGAAGTTTTAGACATATGCAAAACTTTTTTATAATTGGCATAGAATTAATGTTGATTAACTAATAAAAATCTGCAATATTATTATGATAATGTAATTAATGATGTGATGTATTATTATGGTAATATAATTAATGAAATTGTTAAACTGAATGAAAATAGAATGATAATTAATATAATAATTTATTGAAAGAAACATAAATTCTATTATGTACTTCAGTTTTAATACTATAGATAGATGAACAACAAATTACAAAGGGGTGATAAAATGCAGCTGGGGAATGCTGCAATACACATGATATGTGTGTTTGTGTCAGGAAACTCATGAGACTTGCCAACATCTCTTCTTCAGCTGCCAATACTCAGGAAAGGTATGGGAAGTTCTAGTGCAGAGAATTTTACAAGAGGCATTAACTCGTCTTCTTTAAATAGTCATTTCATTTTCCTTTTTTTTTACTGAAGGTTATAAAGCTGTCAGGTTTATTAAGTATCCAAGGCTATAAACCTCCAAGACCATGAGCTACATATCCAAATGTAGACCAAGCACTTGCACAAGGTTATCTGTCATAGTCAAAAGGTACATTTCCGCATCCATTATGCATGTTTTTCTCCTCTCTATCACATGGGAAACTTGTGGTATTAAAGAACACAAAACTAGAAAAACAGAACACATTGATTATAGGATTATCTACCTTCTTTCCCTCAAAACTTAAATCTGCCTTTACATAATTTAAGATGAGAGATAGAACAACTAGTTGTCTTTGTCATCATCCTCGTCATAGTTGAACGGTAATGGAACCGTCTTGAATGCTCTGTACTTCCCCACGTTGTTCAAATGCTCATTCTCTAACCTGTTTGAATGACACCAAAACCAAACAAGAGAAGTTATATTATATGTTTTTGGACAGAAAATAAAGCAGACACACGGTAATAATGTATGTTGTTACCTGAAGAAGTTCCATATCCCACGGCGAATAATCTCTAGACTGGCTACGACAGCAACCATCGTCTGCCTATGCATAAATGAGAAGTTGAAATCCAGCACGGTCTGAAGCCACGCAAATCTAAGCAAGATGTTCAAGATCTGCACCAAGTTTTTTTCTAGAGTTAGGAACATGTTTTATATACTCTATGATTCAAAATGATGAAGGCTTATTAGGTACTCACCATTGCGATGAAGTATACTTTCTTTTGTGGGATAAGTAGTTTATCCCTGAGCCAACGGTTCTTAGAAGTCTTGTTTAGAAGACCCCAATCTAAGACTAAGTCCCAGTAAGTACAGAAAATAGCAGCAATAGCTGAGACAACCCCAGCCAACATTCTCCAGACAAACTTATGTTCCTCGTCGACAACACTATAAGCTGTCCTCAAACATACAGCCACTATGGTCAAGAAGTACTTGAGACCATTGTAACCTTGTTCTGCGTTTTTCTCTTCAAATAACCGTCTCAAGCACTGCACAAGTATCAAGATTTTTAAGCAAATGGTTTATATGAATGAAGAGAAGGCTGGTTAGATTTTGTGTGAAGAGTCTTTGTACCTGAAGGAGGCGACAAACATATGGGAAGGCAGCAACAATGAATAAGAAAGCATTGTAGGCATCTGAGTCAGTGCAAGTGTTTGTTCTATGTTTGTAATCTCCCCAACCGTAGTGACATATGTAAAACTGGACGCTTCTAAGTGCTTGCACTTGGCTTGTTAGCTGATCTCCCAACAAGAAATCAGGTAAAGTTACCTTGTAAAGAGGAGCAGCAAGGCAGTGAAAGAGGCATGTGAGGAAGAACAAGCGACTCGAGCGGTAGAAGAAGTTGAATGGTAAGACTAGAACTATAAACATAACCTAGACCACAAACATTAACCTGTTAGTACCATCATGTAGCTGAGTTTGGCATTTAAAAAGCTGGTTTTGGATTTTAGGGACTTACAATGAGCAGGAGAAGAGGAAGAAGTTCAGTAAATAATGTGTATTCTTGAGTTTCAGGGTCAACCTCCATGTCAAGATTGGCTATAACACAAAGAAGAGCCAAAACTCCAATGCTGAAACCCACAAGTAGAATCTGTCTATAGCCAAGCTCAGATCCTTTCTTGAACCCAAATATGAAAGAATAGTTAACTCGATATCGCCTCCAATAATAAATGTTACCAGCATACATAAGTATGTGCAGCACAATGAACCCAAACAAGCTGCAACAAGAAGAAAGAAAAGTGTTAAAGAAAAGCAAATGGTTAGTTTTAAAATATTAGCAAATTAGGTTTTACCTGTAAAGAGGGAACATAATGTCCATGTACTGTTTTTGGCCTTCCTCCTGGAGGATGTTCCGGGTGCGTATGATGGCGAATAGAGCCACTACTAGAGAAAACACACAACCACCCAAGAAACCTGAAAACCAATTTCCAAATTTAGTAACTTCTTACACACGCAAAGAAACCTAAAAGACTAAAAAGGAAAGTATGATGAAAAGTCTACCTGTGGAGAATGTAATACGATGTCTCTCTCTTTTAGCTTTAGGTCTCAAGATGTTCATTCCTTTTGTTCTGTTAGCATTGGTGAAATGCTTTATGAAGGTAGCTTCAACACGTTCTATGAGTCTATTTACCTCATCAGAGCTTCCAAAGCAAGAGTTATCAACCATCTTCATGTAAGAATGTGTAGCATGTCTCGAAGTTATCTGTTAAAAGAGTAACTTGGTGAACACGTTTCAGTCAAACCCTAAACTCAAAATCTCAGTCTCCTCTCTTTCTTACCTTATCATACTTCTTTAGTATCTTTGAAAACGCCAACACATTCAAGAAGCTGTAGCTCTTGAGTAGCTTAAGCTTCTGGTAGAACTCGACAAAGGCGCGTCTGAGCTTCTCTTCTACTCTTATCAGATTGTCTCTGCTAAACTTAAGCTCTGTATTCGAGACCTGTAGAACTCCTTTAATGGTGGACCGTGGCGTTTCCAACGTATGGTTCATCTTGACACGATCAAGAACCTCTATAGGAGATGGCCTCGCAGCTTTTAACCTAGTTATGCACTGACCACTGTGTCTGAAACCACTTTATCTTCTTCTTCTTTGTCCGCATCATCGTCATCTTCATCTTCGTCGGACTTACCAGCTTTGCTCGATCCTCCTTCTTGTATTGCCTCCATGTGAGCTTGACCTCCAAGTTTCACTGCAACCAAACCGGAATTTAAAATCATCAGATTTCATTAATGGTTCGAAAAAACCGGAATTAAGCACTAATCAAACCGGATGATTCACTGCAGCAGTATAATATAACCAAACTGATCAATTTCAATTTGGTTATTCAGAGTTACGGTCCGATAAAACCGGAATCAATCATTAGCCAAACCGCATTAACCGGGAATCAAACCGGTGGGAATACACATATTTCTCTCACTATGTTATATTCTCTATGATTGATTAATAAGTGTAGTTTTAAGGGGTGTATTTGTATTAAAATGAAAATCAACTATTATTGAAGTGTGCATTTTAAAAATTAATTTAAAATTTAGTGTTATAGAATTTTTCATTTCAATAAATACACTGGAATTCATTATTATTAAATAAAATTTAAGTTAAAGATTTTATAATGATTTTAGAGTATTTAAAAAAAGTATTATAAAAATAAAAATCTAAATCTCATAATTTTAGATGAGATTCTGAGTTGTTTAACAAAAACCACATCAATTTTTTAGATTCACTTACATTCATTTAAAAACTCATTAAAAATCATATCATCGCAAATTTTAGATTCAATATTTTTGTTTCAGAAAGAGTGTTGTTTTATATTTTTAATGCAAAATTTTAAATAAATATCTAACTTTAACCTCATTTTTATTATATTAATTAGAAAAACATCTAGTTTACGAATAAATGATAAAATAGATTTTTTAAAAAGATTTTTAGTATCCTTGAATACTATCAAATATAAAAATTTTATTAAACAAAAATGGAGTATTTTACTTACTGGATCTAGCACCGGATGGAGTAGTAGCTGCCACGGCCGCCGCGGAATTATCAACATCAGAAGCTAACCGAGTCATCTCCACCGTCCGTTCCTCCCATGGCCACCCATCAGGATGCTCCACTTTCACACGGAAAGCTATCAAAGCATCCATCTGTTTGTTAAGCATCACAGCTTCTTTCATCACTTCTTCCACTTTCTCTTTATAGAATCTCTCCACTTTGTTGAACTCATCATCTAGTCGCCGGAAAAACACCATCTCGTACTCTCCTCCTTCCTCCGCCGTCATGAGAAACGTTGTCTCGTATCCATGACTCGCCGAGTGTACAAGAATCGGAGCTGACTTGAGTCCTTCCTCTATGTCTTCGTCCGAATCTGAGACATGACCACCACCGTGTCCGTGGTGATGTCTCTTTAGTCTTGACTTTGAGAGTAAGCCGCTGAATGTTCGGTAGAGTGTGAACTTCCGGTGAGGGTGGTGGCCGTGACCATGGTGAGGATTCTTCTTGTGTTTGAAGTTGATGATGTCTTTTAAAAGGGTTTTGAGATAATTATAATCCATGTAAGTTTCATGCCATTCAGGCACCATCTGCGACGTGAATTCCTTACCGAACTTCATTCTTCTCCGGTTCTTGTCTGAAATATAATTATTATTTTTCTTTAGTGTTGTCGTTTGTTTGTTTGTGTGTCTGAAGAGCAGTGAAGAAGAGCGAGGATAACTTTATAGGGATGTATAAACAGTGACAAGTCGCAAAAAGTTAGTATAAAGCTGTGTGATATAATGATATAAAATAAAATTATAAAAATCATGTGTATTAGTTTTGAGTTATTTAAATTGTTTCCTTTTAATAATAAGTCTTGTTGAAAGTTGAAACCCATCTCATTTACCAATGCAATGTGTTTAGAAATGGTAACCAAAGCGCGTGTGGACTGTCCCACGAGCATCGTTAGGCTTTAGAGACGAATATAAACAAGCACATTTGATTATTTTTCTTGTAAAAATTGATACCAATCCGAATTATTCAGATTTAATATATAGAAGTTGGAGTGACTAGTCTTTTTCATAGTTACGTGTTTTTAATTTGCACAATAAAACTTTTAGTTGCTTTTAGTAACTCGTTGCAATATGAGTTTCTTTTTTTTATAGAAAACGTCTTAATTTAAGTTATGAATCTGATGGTATATAACAAGATATATGATTATGACTCGATCTTATAGTAGTTTATATATAAAATCGATTAAATTAGTCATTAATAAGATAGAATATTGATGGTGGATCGAAAAAAAAAAATATTTATGGTGGTTTCAAGCGAAATATTTCGAACATTTCTAAGTCTGGCACAAGGTATTAAAATTTTCCAAAAGAATAGATAAATGTTTTGTGATATATTTTCTTCTCAAAAAAGCTTTATATATTTTTAGTCTAAATGTCACTTTTTGCCAAACCAAAACAATGTCACAACTTACAAGCTATATAAAGTTCATATCACTAGACATATTTATTATATCACACGTTACACTCGAATTAATAGGGGAATAATTTTATCTTTAGTTAGGAAAAAAATTAGTCTTTTAAAAATTAAAATGACCAATCAAGGTGGTTGTTACCCCCACGGGCCACCTTGATATACATTCATGTCCATGGCTCAAAGTTCTTATTACACTACACAAAACTCTTTATAACTCAATAAAACTAAACTCTATAATTTCAATAAACTACGATGTTTTTAAAGAGCATTAATATTAATCAAGTTTGTGTAAATGCAACTGTTGGAGAAAAAATCTCACCTTGAAAAGATGTAAGAGATTTGAATAGTATATAAGAGATTTGAACCAATTTACTCATAATCAATTGGTTTTAAATTGAAAGTCAATAAAACTTATCATTGTATCATATGAGGTCCACACTCTGACTTATTAATCCGGTTCGGACAGTGGCTTGATCAACCCACTAACTGATAGTCTAGAGAATGCTCAGTTCCTTCGAGATTGCTAGTTATACACACCATTATCTCGAGTGAAGATGTTGGAAAAAAAAATCACATTAAAAAAATGTAAGAGACTTGAACAATATATAAGTGACTTAAGCTAATTTACTTATAGTCAATTAGTTTTAAATTGAAAGCCCAAAAAACTTATTAGCAACTGTACTTAACTAACGTGTAATTTTTAACAAATGAAATATCTTAAATGTTACATAAGCGCACTACCCCTAAAAGTATTGGATTTGTATTATTTCGCCTATCTTTACACACGTTTCTTGTTTAATCTCGCCGAACCTATACCATCTCATTAATTATACCATTAGTTGATATATATACATAAAAGGGTGTACATTTTCCACTTGCTTTTTGTCAAGTTAAGAAGAAACTAGCTACTTGTATGTATTGTATTTCTAGAATATCTTTCTTGAAGATTTCAATCTTCGATCTTAACGGTAATTACTAATTAGTCACAAAATGTAAAATAGGAATAAGTTATTGTGGTCTTGGTTTGACCACCCACACACATTTTTATGTGCTATTGAACTTTCCATACGTGGATCTCTGAGTATATGGACTTGAAAAGTCGTCTGTCAATATAACACGTTTTTTACTTCTACCAAACAAACAAAAGGGAACAATGACATGCATTTACCAAAGATAACAAATTTGTTTTAAGTATTCACAATTACGATCTAATATCTGACAAGAACGATCTAATATCTGACAAGAACGATCCACTTCGTTAAGTTTAATATATCTTTTCTTGATGTTTGTAGAAGGGACAAGTCAACGTATACAATGATTTTGATTGATAAATACTTACTTTTAAGAGTAATGTCAAAAAATTGTATGAGTTTACCATAATCCATATTCAGATTAATCTTTCCCATTTCTTTCATGTAACAAGAAGGAAACATAAAACATTTGATAACAATGTAAACTTGAAAACTAAAAAAGTAATAACGAAATGTATTTTTGTTGTATGATACAATGTTAAGTTGCAATGTAGATGAGGTATTTTGTACCGTTTTGAAGTGAGTATCGCGTTGATGTTTAAAAATCTGAGACATCTTGTCATATTGGTTGAGCGACTTTAACTAAGTAAAAAGAGAAATCAGTTATCCAGTTGCATAATAAATGGTAAATCGAATGTGATGTTAACGTTGTCTGTTAAGTCACAACTCTTAGAATGATTTACATGATTACATCTTATCAATATGTTGAAAAGTCTAGTACTCAAACCTTTTTTGTTTGTATCAGTGATTACGCAGCCATCAATTTGGACCTCCAGTTATGTGGGGTGAGCGATACATTAATGATCAATGTCAGATTCTATGTGGACAAATATTCATAAATGTGTATTATATTCTATTGCTATCGCTTCAAGTCTATTATTCTCTCGGTTTCAAAATTATTGATATTTTAGTTGAAACTAAAAATAATTCAGCCAACCATCAACAAAATTATAAAATATTTTTAGACACACAAATTTTAATAAAAAATATCTAAACATATCTATTTGAAACATGCAATATTATATTATTGAGTATATAAATTATTTTGAGGAATCATCAGTTTCCAAATCAAAACCATTAGCAATGGGTACAGTTGCAAAAAAAAACATTAGCAATGATTTGGAAACTAATGGTATCTAACATAAATAAATTTTCTTTACTAAGAATGATATGTGTGAAAAGAATTTAATTTGAAAGGAATTTCTGTTGAATATGTAAAGATGTAATAACAACTATTTGAAAGTAACTATTTGATAACATGTCTTTCATGCACCCTATAATTTATTACAACTTTAATCCAATCGAATAATATTTTCATCAGCATAAAGTTATTCCAGTACGTGTTGAATGAAACTAAAGAAGAAGAAGAAATATTATCCCAGTACGTTTATAATAATTATTACTTTGGTAGCTTTGGGTGTATGAATTTCACTTTACGCGTCTACTTTTTGTATTATTGTGAATCTTTTTTTTTTTTTTTTTTTTTTTGATTAACCTGGGGGTATCCCAGACCCATGGAGAGGTCCAGACTAATCCCCAAGGGGAGGTGCAGCCCACGGATAGACCCTCTCTCCGGGTATTCAAATGGGCCCTAAAGCATGGACCCATATCCGTGTAAGGTGACCAGGATAATTGTGACTTAGTTTCGCGCAGCAGGTGGATCGAACCTGAAACGTGTTGGCGTCCCAGTCCCGTCTCCTTACCACTCGACCACAATCACCCGGTCTATTATGAATCTTTTGGAGTTAACTTTTGTATGTTTTTCAATTCAATCTCTATTCTATTAATATATAATGAAGAAGTTTAATCAAAAAGCTTCATATGGGTCTTTGTTTTATCCTCTTCTTCAGAAATTATTCTGCTTTAAAGAGTAGTGCTTATTAAAAATCCTTTAAAAATGCCATGCCAACCCGCGTTAGGTTTTATTTTTCAATCAATACATAAAAGTTGATAGAAAGAAAAACTTTGCCAATAACAAAGAAGTGTTTGTAACACGATCGATGGCCAAAAATAAATAAAGATTTAATACACACAGTAGGGCTGGATAGATACTTGAAATGAAAAAGAGCATTGATTAATTATATGAATTAAATAAAAGATTATAAATATTTATACGAGTACCAGGGTTGTGTGTTTTTTGACTTTTTGTTGACATCATGGAGACATATCTCTGGACTGGATATACGTAGAGTTGACCGTAAGAATATTTTCAGTTATGCTTCATTTTCTACATTTTGCTTCATTTTTTATTTCAATTGAGTTTTATTTTTCTTTATTTCTTAAAATTTTGAAGAAATGAACAGTATTTCTTCTTGAAGACATGAACTGTATTTCTTCTTGAAGAAATACTGTTTATTCTTCATTTTTTGTAAATATTTTTCAGTTATGCTTCATTTTCTACATTTTGCTTCATTTTTTATTTCAATTGAGTTTTATTTTTCTTTATTTCTTAAAATTTTGAAGAAATGAACAGTATTTTTTCTTGAAGACATGAACTGTATTTCTTCTTGAAGAAATACTGTTTATTCTTCATTTTTTGTAAATGACTTTTTTTTAACAGACTAATCCTTAATTTTCATTTATTATTATTTTGTACTTAAACAAATTCAAAGTGTTAATATCATTCAATTAATTTTAAAACTTAGATTATTATTTTTATCTAATTGAATATTACTAACTAAAAACATGAAGTTATTAATTTCTGAGAACTATATGCTCGATTTAAAAGAATTTAGAATAAAACAAGCAAAATTTTTATTTTAAAATACATTTTTATTCACATAAGATATATCTATATATATATATATATATATATTTAGTGTTTTTTATAAACTCTAATTTTTTTTATTTATGTCATGTGTAATAATTGTATCATATAATAGTTTTAACTTATAATAAATATTAGTTGAGTCAAATTAATGTTAAAACAAAATATATGAGTAAAATTAGTAAATTTGAAAAATTATATAGTGGTGTTAATAATTAATTATAAAAGGTGATACAATATACTTAGAATATTCCTTTTTGAAAAAGTATGAATTAAACTATTGGAGAACATTTTGATTCATTTTTTGGAAAAACTTTAAATTTTGAAGAAAAAATTGAAACTAACAATTGGAGATACTTTAATTTGACTAGTGCAGTTTTTATATATTCCCTATATATTAATTGATGATCATTTAAAAAGTTATAACCTTAAATTAGTATTAATTAAAAAGAAACTTTGCTTATATGGCAATTCTTTAAGCCTTTTTATTGATGATGTAACATCATTATAAAGAGTTTAGATTAACTTTAGTGTACAATAATAAATCCCTAACATAATACATATACATACCAACTAATTAATGTAAGTGATACAAACTTTCGTCTAAGACATATCAGACGGAAGTATAGCTCCACGATGGACCAACTATATATATGTGTACGTTATTTATGCGTTCTATGTTCGGCGAAGAACAAACAATATCATATTTAACTATTGTTATTGAAGTGTTTGTATCTCTTATACAATTGCATATTGATGAACAAGAACATTTTGAGTGTATAACTTCTCAATTAGTACCAAAGGTTAGATGAGACTGTCCAAACCGAGCTTAAAGATATAGTATGTGTTATCAACAAAATATGATATTGCTTCTTCTTGGAGAAAAAAATTTACGATTTAAAACTTACCTAGAGAGTATACATTGTATACGATCACTATAAATTATTAAAAAAAATGAGTAGTAGACGAAGAACTACAATGAGTATGGTTCTTCAACAAAAGTTTTACATCACAATTTCTAGCAAGTTTATTTTTTATGTGTTCTATGTTTTTAGCTGTAAAATTTTTCTTTGAAAGTGTCAACTTACACCATGATATTTTTATGGGTTCTATTTTTTGTAGTTGTAAAATTGGAATATATTTAAAAATAATGTTACTCGAAAATGATTAATATACGGTTTACACATTCTTGATGTTGGATAAGAGACATTTAAATTTAAATTTAATCGGACAAAGCAATCAAATTAATATAGTGTTTACACAATTGATTATACTACCGTGTTAGACACATATAAAATAAGGAAAATTTAAGTAAGTATATATTATATGATATCTATTATAAACATATGGTCGTGCCTATATTTTTTGTTTTGTTTTGTTTTGTTTGATATCCACCATTATAAACATACTAGGGAAAATCTGCGTTCTGGCTGATATTTAATATTTTGTAAAAAGAATTGAAGTTTGTTTGTAAGTATATTGGGTCGTGTTGCGCTTTGGTTCGGACCCGTATATTGCATGATTCTTTTGGGAATGCTATAGTTTCGTATCTACGTTGTGGAGAATGTGACCATATGTCATTGTTTATTTCTATGTAAGATTGGAATGCGAGTTTCTTTACCTTCGTCCAAACTTGTTAACTATTTGTCTTTAATTCTTTTTATTGACTAAATTTGTCTTTAATTTTTATGTTCTAAACTTGTTAAGAAAGTTAAAATAATTTTGTATTAGTTATGATTTTTGAAATAGTACTCCAAGAAAATTAGCTAACATATTTTGCAGGGCCGTCTAATAGCTTGAATAAGTGGAACGGTCAAATAGAGTCTGAATCAATAATATATATTTTTAAAAAAATTGAAAATAAATTTATAAATTATGATTTAACACTTTAAATTTGTATATCTACTAAATTTCAAACTTAGAATTTTAAAAGAGAAGTCAAATATATATAAATAGAGCTACGAACTTTTAAAACTAATTTATTACATTGTCAAATAATGTAACAAATATACTGTTAATATTTTTTGAAATGGGCCAATAAATAATTTGAACCGACACTAATATTTTGTACGAAATCAATTTTTTTTTTAATTTTCTTGTAGTAGAAGAAAGAGTCATACCAATTTTCAAAGTTGTAATGGTCACATGTGACTGCTGTTTTTTTCCTATAATTTGCCACGTAACACTCAAGCTTTGTTACTCTAACTCTACGGAGTGATTTCTTGATGCGCTTCTAAGAATTGTCAGCTTTGTTTGTTTAGTTATCCAAGTTTATTCAACATTGGCTGACCAACCTTAACTTTCCCACGCATTACATTACTGTAAAAAGATTTTTCATACAAACTATATGCAAAGATGTGTTATGTCATCTTTGTTATGAAAATACTCTTGTACTAGGTTAAGACCCGTGTCTTGCACGGGATAAATATCATATATGAATATATATATATTTACGTATTATTATTTATTTATATTTTTACGTATTATAAACTAATAGATTTACAATGAATAATTGAAAAATCAATAACTATTATATATATAACTAAATTACCGCGGATATATAAATAAAAATCAATTTTATTTATCTATTTTTTATAATATATAATTAATTTAAATGATAATAATATAATTATATAGTATATTTTTATATGACTATTTATTAATGAGATTTCTTATTCATATGTTTTTATGATCATTTGTATAGTTTTTATGAAATTATAACATTAAATTCTTAATACTTGTTCACTGCAAATTTTCAAATTTTTGTAATTTTATATGATATATAGTTTCATTTAAATGAAACTTCTTACTCATATAGTTTTATGATCATTTGTATTCATTATAAAAAAAATTAGTTTTCATTCATCACAAAAATTTCAGTGTAAAATTTTTAACAGTTTTATTAATTTATATCCGTTTTAAAATTCAAAATATAGTATATATGGAAAAATATTTTTTTTATTATATGAACAGTGTGATTTTTTAATTTATTTTAATAATATAAAAATAAACAAAATAACAGAAGATATACAAATTATTATCAATTTTTTATGATTTAAAATCATTAATTAACATATATATTTTAATTAAATTTGGAAATTCCACAGTTTTTATTTAAGGAAAGAAAGAAGAATATTTTTATGCATTAATAATTAATTCTCTAATTATTTTAATGAAAAATATGTTATATATTTAGATAGACCAACTTATTTTTTAATAGTTTTAAAAACTATTTTAATAATAGCTCAAATGATATATAAAATATATGATTCTGTCAAGAACACATTACAACATATCCAATTAAGATAGTTTAGTGTTTCGGATATTGACAATCAAGTAGTGTTAGAATAATTAAATCGTAACTTCTAGTTGGATGTGTTAAACAATGAGAGAAAAAAAAATTTCTTGGACAAAAGAGAGAAGGGTTATTAAAAATAGTGCTTAAGAGGTTCGAGATATGTAAATAAGGATATTGAAAAATTAAATAAGGAAAAGGTTCCTTTAATGTTATATGCATAGTTATAATATAAATGTTATATTAATTGACTTGTCTTAGGGAGTTCAATGAATGTAAATTCTCTAGTAATTAAAAGTTGTTAATGTATTGATGGTGAGAATGCCTATAGAGCGACACCTAAGCTGGTTCACTTGTAATTAACTTACAAAATAAAGATTAATTTTATTTAATGTTCCTCAATTAATAAGAAAGGGATTCGGAAAATGTAATGATCCTTTTAGTTACCGCACGTGAGACATCATATCACTTAGGTCCCCATTTTTAAAAATTTAATTGGCTTAATTGATCACTTTGTTATTTGAGGCATATTAGTTTACTTTCCATAATATTATAGGGGATATTGTAAGTTAAGATTTCTTATGATTTTTTTTATTCTTTCTAAATTTTTATATAGATTGATTTTTCGCTTATTTCTATAGCTTTTAATATATTTAACTTATTTTATTACTAACTGTTTTAAAAATTTCTAATTTTTAGTTTATATTAAACTTAATCATTCAGATAAATACTTCGCTATATACTCTCATAATCTGAATATTTAAGATTTAATATTTTTTAATTTAAATAATAAAATAGTTTCAAAGGAAAATATAAGTATTTTTACACAAACACTATTTGATGCTCTTATAAAAACTATTTACAATTAACATAATAAATTGTATAAATTTCACACAATTATTTTTATAGGTTTATATAATAATTATGGTAAATGTTCTCTAATTTTGCCTTAGGCTCCTAATAAGCCAAGCAAGGCTTAGTCTCTTTCACCCAAGGCTAACCCACATGTGTCTTCTCTAAATTATTAGTAATCGTTATCTTGGCTTAACGATCTTTGATTTAATGTTGTAGGTGTGGACTTCATTTTTTATGTAAGAGGGTCCAAGTTTGGGCTTTTAATTACGCGTAAAAAAATCAATTCTTGATTATAACTATATTTTCAAATATGCACTTTGCTGAAGCTGTTTATAATTAACACGACCAAATCTTATAAATGTTGTAGTAGTATTAAAAGGGAAAACTAAAACAAAACAGAGTTAAGCATAAATCTTATAAATGTTGGTCCAGTAAATCCATACGTAGACATAAATCTAACGTCTTCAAAGTATTATTGCATCTAGAGTTATTCATGAAATGAACTAAACATATTTGTTACATCCATCATATATCAACAAAGACTTGAGAAATTCACAAATCTCTAAAACTTTCAGCAGAAACGCATCAACACTTTTTTTTATCAACAATATACTTCTGCATGTCCTAAGCTCAATGTCATCAACATTCTACAAACACAAACATCTTAAGCTTGATGCATCTCTTCCATAGCCAGTTAACTCCAGTATACATCTAACTGGATTCAGGTTAACGAAACTAACTCCAAACCCAATTCGACAACATATGGGTATGGGTTAGACCGGGTTAAGGGAGTTTCTCGAGCAGACATCGACTGATAAGTCCTTGAGAGATGGAAACGAAGCAACCGAGAAACGGGTCATAACCGATAAGCAACAGAGATATGGTTAATCGAGTCTTCTTCATTCCGTTGTTTCTCTCCAGTGAGAACTTCTACTCCGAGAAGATTCTTCTGATGGCCTTTTCCTCCGACGTCTGCGGCCAAACATAGAAGTAACGTGTTGTTAGGAGGTAGATTGATTTCTGCAAATCTTATGACGACACACAGTGTAGCTTTCAAAATCATCAAATTGATGACGTAACACTCCCAGGGAAAGAAAACATTACTTTATATAGATATATAGATAATCGCAGAATTAAATTACATAGTATCCATAAAAAATAAATAGACTTCATACTCCCGAATATATATGTTTGATACCCAATTATGCAAGAGGTTAATATGAGAATCTATCTTATTAAAGTAGAAGTACTTTAAGATTTTGTTTGGAAACATGAATAGTGAGGATTGTTTGGATACATAGATAACAGTATTAAAAATAATTTCTTTTATTTACAAACTTAGCCTTTACATTTACAATAAATCTATCTTATTAAAACTGTAGTACCCATAAAACTTCACCCTTATTTTTTCTTCTTATTTACCATTCTGTGCCATTGAATAATTTAAAAGAAATTTTATTTACGGGCTGACTTAATAATTTTTTTATCCAACCGAATAAATTCAAAAACAAGCATAATATTAACAAGATAGATCCAAAAATCTAGCCCTTACGTTAACAATATTTTTTATTTCCAAATTACAACCCACAAAATAAAAGAAAATCCATCAATCAATTGAAACTAAAATCTAGAGGTTTTCATATATGAACAAAACGTAATAAATTGCTAAAATTGAGATATTCACTTATTCTTATATTTTAAATCATATATTTTCTGTGTTAGACAACCATATTAATTTGTTAGTTATACATTTTTTTTCTTATTTCAACAAAAATCTAAAATAAAAAAATAGTATTTATATGAAATAATTGAATATTACATAAATTTTATTTTCTAATAGATCAAACAATAATAAAATATGAACAATTTCAAACATATAAAACACATATAAAACCAAACACAATTATATATGTTATATATTACAATTTACTATAACACTCATGCGGGTGTTAGTCATGGTCATCTAAGTACCCATCGACTACAATTCGGTCTTTCTGAATGTTGGGGTTCAAAATGGTTTTACATGAATATACGGACGGTGTCGAGTAGGATCATTTAAGGTCCAGGTAAGTTTGTAGGAACCTAAAAATATTTTAAAACTGTTGGTTTACAAATATTATTAAATAATTTTAAAAATAAAAATCAAAACCCGCACTTTGTAAGCGCGAGTCAAAATCTAGTTTATATTAAATATTAAAATCACTTTAGCACCAAGTAATGTCTTGCCTCCCAAAAAATAGTTAAGAAAAACAATAATAATTAGGTCCGGTTATAGTTAATGATATAATTATAAACCCTTCACGTTAATAATATAAATTTATAATCTTAATTATCATTGTTTCCGTCATCCATAAAAGAATATATAAACAATCCAAAATTATAAATTTATATATATAAGAAAAAAAATTAATCGTATATAATTATTAAATTTATCAAAATAATATATTTTGTATTTTAATTTTATAAATTCATCCCGTGCTCAAGGCCACATATCTTATATCCGGCTCAAGGCCACAGATCTTATCCTAGTACTAGTAATAATACACATGGGGCCGAGATCTTATCCTAGTACTAGTAATAATACACATGGGGCCGCTACATCATTGCTAAAAAGCCGCCACTAATACGTAAGATTGCTTACGATGTTTTCAACAAACCTTTATTGGTCCGAGTCGTAGTTGAATGGTAATGAATCAGTCTTGAATATCTCTAAACTTCCCGACATTGTTTAAATATAAAATAAAATAAAAAGAAATCTTAGTAAGTAAATATGTCGTAGTAATTAACCTGAGGAAATTCCATATTCCACGTAGAATGATCTAAAGACTTGTAACAAGGCAGTCACCGTTTTTGTGAGTGAATTGACCCAAATAGGATCTACGTTTAGTTTAAGAATCAATTGTTTCTTAATATCCGTTGATATAATTAAAAATGTTCCAGGCAATAACTATGCGATGGGTACGGGTATATGTATGCCAGTGGCACAATTCAAATGTGATATGTAAAGATCCAGTAACTAATTTTGAAACGGACACTAGTTGAAATATATTCGATAGCCACCGAAAAATTATGGCTATATATAAATAAGAAATATATAGCAATATGAAACTTGACAAAAGAAAAACCATGAATATAATTTAGTATTTTAAATAATATTTATGGCAATTTTCTCAAATATAATTTTTAAGTTTTTCTACCAAAATGACCCTAAAAAATGATCGATATAACCATTTTATTTTTAATATTTTTTTTTATTTTTTTAATTATAAACTTCATTCTATAACTCTAAACCCTAAGTCTAAATTAGATAACCTAGGAATATAAATGTATATTTACATTTTTAATAAAATATATTTTGAACGTTTTTTATTTGAATTTTTTTTTGTGATAATTTTTTTACGAATATTTTAGGTTATTTCTCTAATATTTAATTTGTTTTATTTTAAAAGTCGTTTAAGAAATTTTCATACATAAAAAAATAAGTAAAAATTTCTACTATACTCATAAATACATTAATGTTATTTAATATCTCTTGTTAATACATTAAGTTCATAGAGTTAAAACTTGAAACAAAAAAATTAATCTTAAAATTTTGTTAGTGGTGGTAGTTTTTAGACGTGGTTAGTGGTGGTAGTGTTTTTCTTTGTATAACTACAATTTTTTTTTTTCAAAATTAAACCAATATGATAATATAACGAACCATAAAAGCTCAATATATCACAACATCCAAGCCCATTGAAAGAAAAAAACAATATTTCAATACTAATTAGGGATGTTAAATTTAGGGCTATGGCCTAGAGCTCTTTTGTTTAATATAAGCCCATTATCTTCCACCATAGTCAGCTAACGTCTCCTTCTTCTTTTTTTGATAACCCAGTATCCGACCACAAAGCGTGATCGACTAGCCCACCGGGCCTAAGCCCATGCCATGACAGGATTTTTAAGCGTCCACTTAAGGGTCCCTGGTTACGCTAAGTGATCTGGAGCGCCACACCAACTCCGCAGGTAAATTATGTGGTGGCCGGGGTTCGAAGTCGGGTGGCGGGCACCTCAGCCGAGGTTCCTTTACCACCAGGCTACGAAGCCCGGTTGTCTCCTTCTTCTTACTAGGGTTTCTTTTTCATCTTTAACTAAGAACAAATCTAGGTAGACTATTTCTTCATTTAAGACTTCCGCGATTCATGTCAACTGATAGCTTTGTTTTGTTTTTGTTAGTCATCATCTGCCATGCCTCTTGAAACTTTTGTGTCAACAAAGGCTCCACTTATAGACATGGAGAAAGAGGCTGAGATATCCACAGGTGCTTCAAGAAACATTGAGACTGCTAAGAAGAAAGAAACACGGACCCATCCTCAATTTAAAATGTGTCGATGTACAGTCAAGTCTAGTGGGCAAATCTCTTCTGAAGCTGAACAAAGATGATCTTGTCTCATTAGTCCTTGTGTTGTTTGGTGAGAGACTAATTCCGTGTCTCAAAAGTTAGAAGCAGAGGTAGCAATGGCACTTGCCAAGAGAATAATCCAAGTACTCGTGCAGAGCCAAATATTCTTCGCTAGCATAGTTTCACATTCACACAAGGTATATTCCTCTTAAGTGTTTCGTAAGAGTTTTATTCTAAAACAATGGTATGTTTCCCATAATTGAATAATCTAAAAGAATGTACCATCTATTGTATTTTGGAGAACTGATACTGAAACAAAAGTCAGAAGAAAATATAGTATTTTACTACTTAAAGTCGTAAGGAAATGTTTGACTAATAATAATCCACCTATATATTATTTGAAAAGTCACTTAAGCATTTTTTGATGACGTATCGCTTATAGAAAAACTTTCTAATTAATTTTTATAATTTGATTGGTTGATGGTTTTTCATTTTTATTTATTTATTTAATTAAAATTTTTAAAAGGAAACTAATTCTAAAATTACCTAATCTAATCTATGCTTCCAAACATAAAATTAAACATCTTAAATATAGATAAATTAACATAATTTATTTATAAAAGTAATTAAATATCAAATATTACATTATAAATTGATAATATACATATAAATACATATGATACTACATAAACAATTATAAAAATTCTTTATATATTTAAATTAATAGTAAATATAACAAATCATAGATTTCAGAAAACTAATTAATCAAAACGTAATATTATTAATTAAACCCACTCATTAACTATATATATATATATATTCTAAAAATGTGTCAAATGAATGCAAAACAGTTAAATATATAATTTAAAAAAATTCCAATGAGTTTTCAATGACAATGTGATATACCATACATGAGTTATCAATTTTAAAATGATTAAAATATCTTTAATATTTTAATACATAAAAATTATATTGTAAAACATTTCAAATTATATTAATCAAGAAATGTTTTATTCAGTTAATCTATTTATATAAACAGTTGCATTAGAATTATCATATGGTAAGTCATTTCAAATTATATTATATGGTAATATATTTAATATTATTATAGGCTAAGTCATTTAAAATTATATTAATAAAATATTTTTCACATGCTTTTCATAGAGTTAATACTCTATGAATACAATTCATATAGCTTTGATTATAATAAAATTAGCATGTTTATTTTAATATAAAAAGGAATACTCCTATATATTAATTGAGAAGTCACTTAAGTGATTTCTGCTCACGTCTCGCTCATAGGAGAACTCTCCAATTAATTGTTATAATTTGATTTGTTGATGGTTTTTTATTTTTATTTATTTAATTAAAGTTTTTAAAAAGAAACTAATTCTAGAACTATATAATCTAATCTATGTTTCTAAACATACAATTAAACATAATTTATTAATAGAAACAATTAAATATCATAGATTACATTATATAAATTGATAATATACATATAAATACATATGATATTACAAAACAATTATAAAACCGGTTTTTAATATATTTATATTAGTAGTGAATACAATAAATTATAGATTTCAGAAAACTAATTAATCTAAAAGTAATATTCTTAAATGAATGCAAAACATTCAAATATATAATTTTACTAAATTTTAATCATTTTCTAATGACAATGTGATATATCATAGATGAGTTATCACTTTTAAAAATAATTTAAATATAGTAATCAAGAAAATTTTATTTAATTCATCTATTAATATAAACAAATGAATTAAAGTTATTAATTCATTTAAATTTCTATTATATGGTAATTTATTTAAAGTTATTATATGGTAAGTTTTAATAAAAGAAATTTTGGTCAGATTAATTAGTGTTTAATTAAATAGTGTAATGATCGGAGATAATTTAAGAAATGATTTGTTTTTTAACCAATTTTGAGTTTAAATACTAAATAAAAATGAATAAGAAATAGTGATTTGTGATTTGACAAAATTATGAAAGAAATTGCTTAAACTACCGTTTTCCTAATATGTTTCATGTTTATTTTAACCAAATTTATCCTTAGTTTTAAAGAGATACATTATACTATATATTAATTGAGAATTCAATTAACTGAGTTTTGCTTATGTATCCTTAATAGATTAAGTTCTTAAAATAGTTAGAATTTGATGGGTTGTTGAATTTTATTAATTATTTATTTTAATCAGATCTAAAAAGAAAAGGTAACTCTATAACTTTAATATAAATTACCAAATATCACAAGTAAATTACGAATAATGATTATGGTAATTAATTGTAGAATTAGAGAAATATATGTTTTGTCAATTTATTTATTTTTATCACTTATTTATATATAATTAAATAAAATACTTTAATTTTTTATAGATATACATTTAATGGTGTATATTCTTATATAAAAGAATTAGATTTGTAGGCAAATAATCATTAGAAACTTTTATGTTTTTTTAAATCCACACAAACATTTATAAAAAATATTCATGATAAAAGCCTACGTACAATTTGTATTAGTCCTATTGGAGCTATACAAAAAAAAATTCTCTTTTCTAAGCTAGAGTATTTCTAGTTTTTATGTGTTAAAATAAATATAAAATAATTTTACAACCAATTATCTGAATTAATTATAATATTGATTTTCTGTAAGACAAAGATTTTTAATGATTAAAGTTTATAGTGTTGAATTATTTTAGTTATCACAAATCTTCTAAATATATATACTGATTTTTTTATTTTTAAACTATTTAAAGCCAAAATTAAAATTTTAATATTTATAATTATTATTCAAACATTATAACAGTGTAAACATATAAATATATAATATTACTATCCTTAAAATTGCGGTCAAATACATAATCTGAATTAAATTGTCACTCATCTGAGCTCACTTAAAGCCTTTTAAAAGCCTAGTATAATTATTTAATAAAAAGAATTTCCGCTGCCGGGAGTCGAACCCGGATTTCAAGGATAAGAAAGGGCTAGCTCTAAGGGCATGATTAATGAAGGTCTCTTAACAAGGGGTTCTTATTTTTTAAGAGATCGTTTCTTAATTTTAACTAAGAAAACTTAAGAACCGTCTCTTAAATAGGAGACATAAGAGACGTCTCTTATCCGGAAAAATGTAAAAAAAAAAAAAATTAAAAAGAAGACAAAAAAATTAAGAACTCCATCTTAAGAGACCCGAGTTAAAGATGGTCTAAGGAGCTCCACATTCTTGTACATTTTGAAATAAACCTTTGTGCTACAGCGGATCTTGTTGTTTAAAGGCAAAATTAATTTATTTATCTATATGTTAAGGCGTCAAGACTTTAGGCCCATTGGTGTTTGCCCAAAGCCCATTATCTACTAACTGAAAATATAACCGAACGCCGGATCGGATATTTCGGATTTTCGGGTTTTCGGATTTACACTCATAGGTCCCATTCTAATATTTTATTAGTACGGGTCGGGTTCGGATAATAACACTTCGGGTTCGATTCAAAATTATATTGCATCGTAAAACCCATAAAGTAACCATATATCGTTCGGATTCGGGTTATATCGGTTCAGTTCGGATATATCCGAAGTAAAAAACAAAATTTTAAACAAAACGTAAAGATAAATACTTAAATTGAATAGAAATTAATCCTACACATAAAGAATTAATAAAAATAAAATAAAATGTTAAATCAATCATGAAACAAACATCATTTGTAAACAATATACATTACTTTATAGTATAGAATACACTTGTTATTTTAACAAGCAAATTATAAAGTAATTATTTATAACTAGTTAGATATTTAAGGTCTTTATTTATATTTAATATTTATTGTATACATCATATCAAAATAAAGATTAAACTGAATATTTAAAATAATTATATATATTTAAAATATTTATATTTACTATTAATTTCGGATATTTCGGGTTACCCGTTTGAGTTCGGTTAATAACACTTCGGGTTCAGATATTTTTTATACCTTCCTACAGGACCCGTTCGGTATTTTTACATTTTGGATAGGATAACGGGTCGGATTTTTCGGTTCGGGTTCAGTTCGGATTTCGGATTCCACATTTTATGCCCAGGCCTAACCGAAACCACTATCATTAAAAATACTTAACTAACATGTTTTTGGATGAGCAGAGGAGTTGACTAAAGTGCTGCGGTCGACATTCCCTATTAACGTTACCGACCTTCCTCTTTGAACAGGTTCCTGCTCCGGTTTGGTTACGGTCGAATAATTGAATAGAAGCTTCGACAGTGACATTTTTGTCAGTGAAGTGTGGTGGAACTCAGCTTTTGGGCACGTGTCCTTTTTCGTTAAGTTTCAAACGCGTGGACGAGCATCTAGTGGGCCATCAACGTCCTATGGGTATGTTGTAGTTTGGGCCTTTCTTTGTATTTCCCTTTATTTTTGGGATTTTGAACTTGGGTTTGCTTTTAATACAATCCAAGATGACAAAAAACATGTTTTTTAAAAGAAAAACATGAACTCTTCAAAACCAGAAAATAAATGAAATTACGTTGATTTCACCAATTTAGAAATCACTTTTCATGTTCTCTCACACTTTATGAATTTTATGTCTTCAACATTCATCCAATTATTTTGCTGAATTCAATAATTCATCTTTAGTTCGCAGCACAATATATTTCTCAGACTTTCAATTGTCTTATAAGACTGAAATTAGTTAGTACTTGTATCTAAAACCATCGATGAACATTTATTTTTCTAAAAGAGTTATATATTCAACCAATGCAGGAATCACCTTGGAGGTTACCATTGTCACGAGTGAAATGGACATGGAACCCTTAGATCATTTCTGCAGCCAAAGCATTTGGGTTCCACTGTCCAGGTAAGTTTTGGATTGCTGCATCGCCAAGAAAAGCCTCTTCATTTTCTGTTGCATCATCAGGTTCTGGCGGTTGATTTGCAAGTGCATGCTACTCATAATATTGCAGTTGATAACATTGGTCCTCATAGAGTAAAGTTGGTGAGGGTGTAATATTGGAAATTACACCTAACGCTGGCTCATGTTATGGTGCTTAGGATTCTTAGGGGCAAAGAGGAGAAGCTAAAGGGCACTGATTCTTAGTTTTACATGGCTCATTTTTAGCCTGGGCATTTCGGGCATCGGTTCGGTTCGATTTGGGTATTTCAGATATCGGATAGTTCGGGTAGGAAGCTAGAGGATCCATTTACTACTTGGTCTATTTTTGGTTTCGTTCGGTTCATGTAGTTTCGTGTTCGTTCGGATTGTAAAACTAAGAACCAGAAAATACCCAGTAAAAATTTGGTTTTCATTTGGTTCTGGTTCCGGTTCCGGTTCGATTAATTTGGATTAAATATCGGAAATTTTAGGTAAGATATCGAATAATTAAGAAAATTTGGATAAAAATCTTGGATATTTTGATTTTTTTTTGGATATCGAAGATAAAAATATCTTGATATTTTCAGGCAGTTCAGAGACTTTATAATTATTTGGTTTTCTTCAACTATTTTCGGAATCTGGAGTTTTCTCTACCAGGATTTGGAAAAGAGTGTCACATGAGCATACAAACAAGTCTGGTTACAAACATCTCATCATATAAGGTTTTCGATTTTGGAGCCAAGTAATGGCGGCAGGTGATTTATCCTCCTGGTCATCAGATAGATAACAACCAAGAACCAACTTTTGCAAATGGATGGCTTTTGGATATTTTGAAGGAAAATTGGTACCGTTTGGATAATTATAAATATCGGACCGGATTCAGTTCGGTTCTTGCCAGATCTGGATATTATCAGGTATATCCAAATGAACCAGAAACAAATAGGTTCCGGTCTGTATTGTTTTGATTTTACCCGATCATAACCAAAAATATTTATTTCTAATCCAACTTACCCGAATCATTTAGAGTAAGACACAAATAAAAAAACTATGAAACCAAATAAAATAAGTCTTAAACAAAATCCAAATAAACAACAAATCTATAACATTCCAAACAAAAATAATAATTCATCATTCAAACAAACAAAGAAATTTAAAGAAGAGTTAACATATGGTCTGAGTCTAATGCCATATACTCTTTCATCTTGGTAAACATATTTCACCTATATTCTGTAATAGTAGCACGCACAATCACATAAGCTTCAGACATTTACTCGAACCCAAGAATTCACCCTTTAATAACTCTCCCATACCACAAGTTGTCACCAATTGACCTGGTTCGAGTAACGCCAAGCGCACCAATAACCCACTTGTGAGCCAAGACTTATGGATGAATTCGGGGGCAGGTTGTATCACAGGAAAAAAGTTACATTCGATGCGCTGCAGCGCCAGCTGGATCCCACTAAGATGGGTTGCTATAATTTTTTTGGTTGTTTTTTTAGGAAACATAAAGATTATCACGTGCCACTAAAGAAAAAAGTCATCTTTATTTCTAACATACACGGTATCTAATCACCCGTCAATTGAGATGAATTTCAAGTGTTGCCTCACACACGCTTTTTGACTTGGAGAATGTAGCTAACTCTTCTGCAACAGAGGCGACTCTGCTATTGGTAGATTTAGCTTGGTGTGATATGGAAGAGGAGAAAGACGAGAAAGAGATTAATTAATCTAGAGTGGAGTTCAACCTTGTGATATTGAAATCATTAATGCTGCTTAGCAGCCCGACCTAAAGTGTACATAGGCCCTGAGCATAATCAAAATTTATAAGAAATATATGACTTTATTTATAAATCTGGAAATTTTGGCCCTTTTATAACAAAACATCAAAAAAATTGGACCCTAAGATAAAAAGAAAAAACTAAAAAAAAAAGGTAGGACCGGTGCAAATGCACTGGTCGCACATGTATAGAGCCGACACTACTGCTTAGGATTCTTAGGGGCCAAGAGGAGAGCTCAAGGACATGGAGGTCTCTGCATTGGATTGTTTCCAAGGTCGAGGGAAAGAGGCTATCATCATTTCCATGGTTCTATCAAACTCAAAGAAGGAGGTTTGGTTATTAAAAGACCAAAGGCGAATGAATGTGGCTGTTACTTGCACAAGGAGGCAGTTTTGTGTGGTCTGCGTGGGATTTTGAAGGACCAAACTAAAGGCGAATAAATGTGGTTTTTACTCGCTCTAGAAGATAGTGAGCAGTTATGCGTTTCTTTAAACGTCTGCATTGTAGAATAAAATGAATGAGAAAAATAATGACGGCTCTGTTAAACACTTCTCTTTGGATGGAGAAACTTGCGAACCAGGTAATGGATCATAGAATGAAAGATATATTGATAAGAAAACATGTGTTAGCCCCTACGTTCTTGTAGTGCACGAAGTTTCCTATATGTTACATCGGATCTTGTTATTTATTAGCAAATATAATATTATTTATTAGGTACATAGTTCTGTTTGATCAAAATTAACTTTACTTCAGTGTCATACAATGACCAATTTTGACAACACTTTTAAGATTCTAGTAATGATCGAATCTTTTTTTACGGGGTTTTAGTTTTGGTGAATCACTTCTTTCTTGTTTCTAAAGTAACTTGGATTTACTTTGGACCCTTTGAAGTCTCATTATATAATTTGTTGATCATCTGATTAAATTTTAAGGGGAAAATTTTAGTTATACCACATGTATGATACCACTTTTCAAATACCTTTAATGAATGATTATTTTAAAAATATCTTAAATTTATAATAAAAATAGACTAAACTAATTTTTTAAATATTTATAAAACATTTAGAAACTCAACCCCACCCCTTTAATATTAAACCCTAAACAATAATCAGTAAAATATAAACTTAAATGTTAATATATTTTTGATTGAAGATATTTTTGAAAATTGATATTTAACTTGTTGTATTCTTAACAATTTTTTATTTTTAAGCTAGGACAATATAAATGTTGCTCATATTTATAGTGTAGGTACATTTATGAGTCAATCACCTTTTTATCACATTAATACCTTTTTTTCCTATCTGCATGAGTCGTTGGAGAGTCTTATGTCGATAAGACAGTAAGAAGCATATCTTCTAGTGAGATATGTTTGTAAATTGTAATATTTCTTTTGAACGCCTCTCCTCCCACCTTCTCGTCTTCAAAATCAGAATTTAAACTGTTTCTGATACCCCTAAATTAAAGTTGTTTAAAGTTCTCTTTTCTTTAGTTTACATGAATGGAACTTGATGAAGGTGAGGCAGAGGCTGCAATGGCACATGCCAAAAGACTAATCGAGAGTGGAGTTCAACCTTATGATATTGGAATACTTTGTAGGAGCATGATTTCTACGATATGGCAAACTGAATAATTTGTTTATATAATGATAAAAACATAAATAAAATAAACAATACTTGATATCAAAATATGATAAACAAAGAATGATTTCGTGTGGAGGCGAGACACTCTTTCCTTAATTCTTAAATTGTCCGCAGTGTGACGGTGTTTACGCAATCAAAATCCCAGGATACAACCACACTTCGACTATTCCTGCATCACTCAGAATAGAAGCTAACGAACCTATTTTTGTGTTGTACTCTCAGACACAAAATAAAAAAAAATACTAGCATAACTATTCTAAGTGGGAGAGAGTAAACTTTTGTAGTTGAATGTTTTATTTTTCTATAATGCTAGCAAGCCTTTATATAGAAAAAATAATGAGAAGCACAAAAAAGTTACATTTTCAACATAGAAATGAAACTTCCATGGTGCACTAATGGAGACATCAATTCTTGTCATTATTATGTGAATTCATTCCACATTTTGACCAAGAAATTAAAGAGTAAAATTATTATTATTTGACCAATTCAAACAAATAATATATTTTAAAATGTATTTCTTTTTTATATTTTACCAATACAAAAGATCAACATATATTTGGTTTATAAGATTAAACCTCAAATCCAATCAAATATCCAATGTATGTATTTGCTACTTTGTACAAATTTCTCAAATCACACACATTGGACCTTCATTTCTCATTCAAATAAAACTCATTTTTGACATATGAATATATTATTCATCATGTTCAAAAAATAGTTTCAACAATCCCCCACATGAATAGAAATGACTCTAAACACTAGACGACTCGATAGACTTGACCTACTAGACAAGACTCAACTAAAGGACTTTTGAGAGTACAAGCGAGAAATTCACTGCATGATGAGTTGGTAGCATTTTTCAGCCTTGAACCAGTCATTGTTAATAGCTATCGGATTTACTCGGCCAGGTGGTGAACATGATGTCTTGAACCACCCGGGCTTTGATGTAAACCTAGACAATAACTATAACACAATTTCATTCTCTCACAGAACTAGGTTCTCTGTTGTGTTCATTTTGGCCGTGAACAGTCCTGGTTAATCATGAGTGAACTTGGAGAATATAGCCTTTCCTTCATTCTCCTAGAAACGGCCCCATTTCACACTCACAAGCTGATTTGCCATTAACTTTGTTTAGAGGAGTATCATGTACTACTCCATTCATATCTCAAAGTTATGGACACAAATCATTAAAAGCAAATGCTTATCCTCTATTCCTTACATGTAGCACTGTTTAATCATCCTAGGAACTGAGTATAGACCGAAGTCTTACAGTGCTTTGGGCAGATTTAGTTTGACTTAGTTGTCTCCTTGAACCTATTTCTTGGGATCTCCAGTCATTTAGGTAGAGTTACCGCCAAACCTCATCTTAATTCACAGGCCTTAACCCATTCCTCTTGATGATATAACAATATGATCTCATGACACACCTTTAATATAAAGATCCTAGGTTGTCATCATAATGAACATAATCTCTTGAGATTAGTCGAGATCAATTGTTTAATGATTTTTTGTCATCTTTTTTCAAGATACAACTAACCATTATATACAAAGCTTAGTGCATGACACTAATGTTTTAAAAAAAAAAAAATATTGTGATAATTATCACTAAGTTCATGTGACCTCTTGCCAATGACTTTATATGGTAAGCAAAGCTTCCCCCACATTTCTTGAAATAACTCAAAATATGCATATTTTCATTTAACATCTCTTAAGAGTTTAGAAAAATTGATCTACAACTCTTTTGGATTTAAATGAATAAAAAGCAATTTCAAAAGTATTACAACTTTTTTTTCAGTATTAGAAATTCACATTTTATATACAACTATTTTCATAGTTCTCTCAAGTCGATTTATAAATCCAACTTGTATTTTTTTTTTTGAATTTCTTTCAAAAATATTATTTGCTTTGTAGCAAATATTCATATCATTACAAGATATAATTTGTGGCATCAAACCCACTACTCTCTTTGATTATTTTCAACCATATTGACTTTAGAAACTACAATATACATGTCAGTTTCAGTCACATTAATATGAGATTTCACATTTTTTTTCATAGTCAATCTTTATACGACTTGCGTTAAAGCATTGACGAAATATGAATGTTTTGATCATTATCAACAACATTATATTTTCTATGGCAAACGATTCATATGTGGCTGACCTCTCCCAAATTTAATTTGGGGCGTCGACTCACGAATCCATTTCCATCCATAACATTTGATCTCATAAGATCGAAATGTTTATAATATCTTTTTTATATTACTTAAACTCGATTCACCACTGGATTAATACCAAAACTCCACCGATCAATTTACTGGTGTTATCTCCATCAGCTATAAGACATTTATTTATAACCTTGCAGAAAAAAAATATCATTAGTGCCAATTCATAAATGAATTAATGATATTTGACCCATAGATAAATTTGCAACATGGTCAATTTAGACTATGAGAAATATAACATAACTGCTAACATTATGCTTTATAATTAAAACATAAGATTATAGCAATAACACATATTTGACCAAAGAACAAATCTTAATATTAAGCAATTAATAATAGTCAAAGCATGAGACCAAAAGTTATCATCTAATGATTTGTAAAATGATTACTCCAAGGACAATGCAACTAAAGTAATTTAGCTCAATGAAATGAACGATGATCATATTTGCTAAATTATATTTTTCATCAGAGATCATAATGATTTTATTTTTCATCACCATGAATTCCGAGTTCCTGTTTTCATGACAGAAAAACACTAAACAAATTATCAGTTTTTCGTTAGTACAATAACGAAAAATTTAAGAATTAAGATTGTAGGACCATGATTTCTACGATATGGCAAACTGAATAATTTGTTTATATAATGATAAAAACATAAATAAAATAAACAATACTTGATACCAAAATATGATGAACAAAGAATGATTTCGTGTGGAGGCGAGACACTCTTTCCTTAATTCTTAAATTGCCCGCAGTGTGACGGTGTTTACGCAATCAGAATCCCAGGATACAACCACACTTCGACTATTCATGCATCACTCAGAATAGAAGCTAACGAACCTATTTTTGTGTTGTACTCTCAGACACAAAATAAAAAAAAAATACTAGCATAACTATTCGAAGTGGGAGAGAGTAAACTTTTGTAGTTGAATGTTTCATTTTTCTATAATGCTAGCAAGCCTTTATATAGAAAAAATAATGAGAAGCACAAGTTACATTTTCAACATAGAAATGAAACTTCCATGGTGCACTAATGGAGACATCAATTCTTGTCATTATTATGTGAATTTATTCCACATTTTGACCAAGAAATTAAAGAGTAAAATTATTATTATTTGACCAATTCAAACAAATAATATATTTTAAAATGGATTTCTTTTTTATATTTTACCAATACAAAAGATCAACATATATTTGGTTTATAAGATTAAACCTCAAATCCAATCAAATATCCAATGTATGTATTTGCTACTTTGTACAAATTTCTCAAATCACACACATTGGACATCCATTTCTCATTCAAATAAAACTCATTTTTGACATATAAATATATTATTCATCATGTTCAAAAAATAGTTTAAACATACTTTGAACCCAAGTAAGAGTTTTATAAGATCTCTTGTTCGCTTTGTCATTTTGAGTCAACGGTATGTTCCTGTAAGTGAAATCTAATCGAATGTATAATTGATAAGTTGATACCATTTAAAAAAATATTTAGTTTACATGTAAAACGTTTCATTGATAATCTGAGTTAATTTTTCATTCTAAATTGAATAAAAAAAATTCCGCTGCAGGGAATCGAACCTGGATTTCAAAGAGTGAACAAGGAGAGCCTGGAAACCCTTATGTTCGTTTTAGCCTGAAATTGCCTTTGTGCTACAGCAGATCTTATTGTTTATTAGCAAATATAATTTTATTTATAATAAACACAATTCTGTTTCATCAAAATTAACTTGTATCATTTACTTTGTCTCTTCGTGGAAACATATATTGGGGTGAATATACCAATCAAAGTGATGAACCCAGCCACTAGATGGTCTTTGAAGCTCCCTCTTTCCAGGATTCAGCTAGTGCATTCAGACAACAAGGTGGAGTTTTCTCTACCAAGATTTGGAAAAGAGTGTCACATGAGCATACAAACAAGTCTCGTTACATAACATTAACAACAACAACATCTCATCATATGAGGTTTTCGATTTTGGAGCCAAGCAATGGCGGCAGGTGATTTATCCTCCTGGTCATCAGATAGATAACAACCAAGAACCAACTTTTGCAAACGGATGGCTTTACTGGTTCACATGGAGACAGGGGCGGATCCAGAAAATAATTTGGTATGTGGCACAAATAATTTTTTTTAACATAACAAAATATTGAAACTACTAGTTATGTAATATATTTTATAATTTGGTTATGGAACAGTGGTTGTTTTGAACATAAGCACAAAATAGTTGGACTGCAGACCCATAATAATTAGGTATTATTTGATTTTTATTTTGAAAAATATTTGTTAGTCTGTTTACTAGAAATATTGTTCAGATATGGTTGTCATTCAAGAATTCAATTTTTTAATATTTTCTAAGTCTAATTTTTAATTTGGTTGTGGAATTCTGTTATATAAAAAACTAAAAGTATTGTATAAAGTTATTTTTAATAAAACTACAGATGTATAACACAAATTATAATCAGTTATAAAAAAACTAGAACACAATAACTACATTACAAAAAGAGTAGAAAAGAAAGTGAGATATTCTTAGAGCAAGAATTAAACGTATGTGGAAAATAAAAAGTAAACAAAAGAACTTTTTTTGTCAAGAAACAAAATAACTTAAAATGAAGTAGGAAAGTGCAGAGAACATCAAAACTATTACCATAAAATACTATATATATATATATAGGCAATTCAAAAAATAAATCAAGAAAAACATCAACCAGTTTATTTTTTTTAACATTGCATGAGGCACGATCTGTATGAAACTCAACAAATTAATTAATAAAACCTCAATTAATTAAAAAAATTATAATATAGTATGGGGCACGTGCCCCACCTACGTTGGCCGTAGATCCGCCCCTGCATGGAGAGATAGCTTTTGATCTTCACATGGAGATGTTTCGAGTCGTAACAAACCCAATTACTGATGGCATGCAACACGTTTGGAGACTCACTAACCACAACACATGAGGGGCATTGTTGAAAACAAACAAGATCTTCTCCTTTGACTTGAACAAGATTACCTCCACTTGGTTTCAAAAAACTTATTATAAATCTTCGCTCCTCAGACTTATGGCAGTTTCGAAGAAAGGCAACAAGGTGATGCTCTACAAATATGGTTCCAAAAAGCTCCTTCTATGTTACCCTCTAACCCCTGATTCCATTATGAATCACATCTTTTCTTATTCTCCTTCTCGTCCAAGTGACAGTGGATTTCTGCATTATTTTTCAAGTTTAGCATGTCTTTATGAATTAATTTAATTTCTTAAAGTGGATTTCATTGTCATTATGCTCAAATAAATCTCTCTTTCGAAATTAGTTTAACATTGTCTGATTGAACTTCTTCATGATCGAAGACGTGAATACATAAACAAGGCCTCGGCATTCGGGTACCGGATAGGGTTCGAATAAGGTATTTCGAATTTTGGATATAGGAAAATTGGTACAGTTCGGATAATTATAAATATCAGATCGAATTCAGTTTGGTTATTGCCAGATCCAGATATTATCGGGTATATCCAAATGAACCATAAACAAATAGATCCTGGTTTGGACTGTTTTGATTTTACCCGATCATAACCAAACATATTTATTTATAACATACCCAAATCATTTAGAGTAAGATACAAATAAGAAAACTATGAAACTAGATAAAACAAGTCTTAAACAAAATCCAAACAAACAAATCTAACATTTGAAATAAAAAAGTAATCCATCATTCGAACAAACAAAGAAATTTAAAGAAGAGTGAACATATGGTCTCTAATATCCATTAGGGTTTTGAAATTGGATTGAAAAGGAATTCCTAAATTACAGTGTTTATAAATTGGAGCAAGGTGAGATGAATTGAATACACAAACGAAGGCAATATAGTAGTACTTGGTCGTTAACCTGATCAGCAAGAGCAAAGCAAAAGAGGTGACTGAGATAATCAATGATGCTTTGGAAGAGATAATGCTGAGACTTATGATAACGCTTAACTCGTTAAACTTATATGGGCCCTCTAAAAACCTTTTAAAAGGTTAATATATTTAGCTGATCCATAGGTTTATTGAAGTAAAAAAAAAAAAATTTCCGCTGCCGGGAATCGAACCCGGATTTCAAGGAGGGGGGTGAACAAGGAGATTAAACCCTATGTTCTTTGCTCAATTTGAAATAACCTTTGTGCTACAGCGGATCTCGTTGTTTAATGGCTAGTATATAAATATTTGATCTGTTAAAGATCAAATGGCCTTTTCAAAACTAGCCTTTTGGTTATCTTAAACAAAAACTCTGTTACAAAGCCCCTGATTTAGTCGTCTTTGGGTCTAACATACTAGTCACCAAGCCCACAAAATACTCGCGGCAAAAATGGGAAAGACAAGTGTCGTTGAACAAGAATGTGTTCACGTGTTTCAGCCACTCAAACGTTTACACGTGGCACTAAATGTTTTGACTCTGGTTGTCTCTCTGCAGCTTACCCTAAAAGATCCACCTCTCTCTCTCTCTCTCTAGTCTAGCCATGGATCTTCTTCGTCTGAGCTTTGTTTGTCTTATGATCCTTACGTTGTTATCTCCGACAACACTATCAATGCAGTTCGAGCTTCGTTCTGGCCAGATGAAATGCATATCGGAGGATATTCACGTGAACTCCATCAGCGTTGGCAAATACTTCATCGTAAACCCTAACGAAGATCATCCTCTTCCTTCTTCTCACAAAGTCATCGTCAAGGTAGTGTACGCACTGGAACCGGTTTTTAAGACATAAGCTGCATGCTTCCCAAATTATTAGAATTTCTTTTTAATTAACATCAAGTTAAAAATATTTATGGTTCCCTAAATCTCAGTTATGTTCTCAATCTGTACATCACTACATCGAATATGGTTTTAACATTTCGTATAGACTTTAATATTTTGGTTTCTTGTGATTTTTTTGTAGATGACGTCGCCAAAATGGGAGAGGCTGCACGAAGCCGATAAGGTGGAGGCTGGAGAGTTCTCTTTTACTGCGTCTGAAACTGGTGCTTACTTTACTTGCCTCTCCGCCGTTGATCATAAGCCGGAAACGACATTGACCATTGATTTTGTTTGGATGTCTGGTGTTCACTCTGCTGCCTCCAAGGATTGGTCTAAAGTGCCAAAGAGGAGCCAAGTCAAAGTACGTACCTTTTGTCTTTTAATATTTTAGTCTTAAGTTAGTCAACAAAAAAAAAAATAGGAATCAGGTATTGATCAATGACTCTTCTGATCTTGGTTTCAAAGTGTACATATGCTAGTTTAGTTATGTTTGGATCTTGATATTGTTTCTGGCAGATGATGGAGTTGTCGGTTAAGAGGTTATTCGACACTGTTGAGTCCATTCACGATGAGATGTATTATCTTCGTGATAGGTAAATACACAAAGTTATAAACCTTTTATACTTTTAATTTTTTTGGTGCGTTAGAGATGATGAGATTAATACTTATTATGGTTTGGTGGCATGCATGATCAGGGAAGCAGAGATGCAAGAGTTGAATAGATCCACAAATTCGAAAATGGCGTGGTTTAGTTTCTTGTCACTCGGGGTTTGTTTATCGGTAGCTGGTTTACAGTTTTGGCATTTGAAATCTTTCTTCGAGAAAAAGAAACTCATCTAAGTAGTACATATACTACATACGCATATTGTGTTAAGAACGAATATCATTATAAGAATCTATAACTTCTAAAGTTTCGAGTATACAACTGAAAACATTTGATACAGAGATACTATTAATTAGTGTACTTCTCTTAAGTAAACAAATGCATATATGGCCATGAATCATGGATGTTCTAGTGGTTTATGCGAATATATTTAAGGTCATTGGTGCAACTTCGTATGAGAAGTATGATTTTTGCAGTTATGCTATATTTAAATTCTCTATATTGCTCTTCGACATGTTCCCTGTCAATTATATGTCACCGTTCAGATTGATCAACTTGTTTTTGTTAGTCAAGTGACTTAATTCAAGTCATACAACAGATTCGAAATATTAGACATCATAATTCACCGTTCAGATTATGCAAAACTTTAAGGTACACACTTATAAATTCTCACTTTTTAATAGCTAGTGTTTGTGCTAAGGATGATGGAATCTATATGACATCAAACTATTTTTTTCATATATGTGAGAATCGCGCAATAGCTTGAATTGTTGAATATGTTTTACTAATGTGCTTGTGGTTGTTGTTGTTGGATCTTGATGTTGTTTCTGGCAGATGATGTTAAGAGCAAACCTTTTGTTGGTCAGAAAAAAAAGACATTTGATGACTCTTAAACCTTGTATCATCTGGTTTGGTGGAACTAGGGAAGAAAAAGAATGCAAGAACTGAATAGATTCTCAAACTCAAAGATGGCTGGTATGCAATTTTGTCACTTGTAAACTTTCTTCCAGAAAAATAAACTCATACAAGTAGTAGACACACATTCACATTGTGTTGAGACTGAATACCGTTACAAATAAGCTAAATCTTTCAGTATACAATTGAATTAGCTTTATTCAAGAACAAAAAGTAACTTTATTGGTTAAAACAAAATTGAGATTTGTTTTGCTATAAAGTGAATAAGCGGCATTGATCTGAAACTAAAGTTTTCTTGATAAATTCTCTTGAGGGTCTCCGGGAAAGAGAGCTTTTGGTCCATACCTTCGTCCTAACAGTTGATACTAATGCTGAAACAAGTATACATGGAGAATGCAATTCTCAAGCTCTCTCCTTTTTCCTCTAAATGATTTTCTTCTTCTTCCTCTAATTTAATTGCTGCTATATCTCTTTTGATCTCCTTAACTATCTCCTTGAAAAAATCGGTGTCAGAACTGCCAAAAAAAGCATACCTTAATTTATATTCTTTTCGGGTTCAGTTTGAATTTTTGCAAATTTGGTTGGGGTTCAGGCAACTCGTTTAAATTATTTTAAAATTGGTTTATCTACAAAACCAGAATTATGTATAATAAGTAGATAAACTAGAATCAGATTATTTTTCATATAAAAAAGATACTATGACAAAAAAATTGAAAATTGATTATTTACATTCCATGTACGTGGTATAATAAATTGGAATTGTGCAAAAAAAAAGATTGCAGCCCAAACTAGACGAAATTTTCATAGTTAGAATAGAAGTGGATACTGAATTCACATGAACCAAAAGTATGTAATGTTAGAAGAAAACATGCTTCATTTTAGAAACTTGTGTTTCTATAAAGCAAGTAGATATCAATTCTCTGGTGGAGTTGAAAATTAAGTTTTTTTTTTCTTTTTGTTAAAACCAGAAATCAAGTGCAAATTTATTTAAGCACATCGGTCACGAGTGTGCATTAATTCCTGATTTAATATTAATTTACAAAATATGAGATAGTTTATGTATATTTAAACATAGTGAACACGGAAATTAAACTCTAGACTTTTGTAAAAGAACATAACAAAGGCTAATACAAACCTTGCAACCAAGTAAAATGAATTAAAATTGAAATGAAATTTACAAGAAAATTGTTAATCACTTTGTGTTTAAAAAAGAAGAGAATGTTAGTATCATTTTAATAGAACTTAAGTATCTATATATGCTGTCTACAAATATTGCAATGCATGTATTAGCACGAGTCTGGCAAATACATTTTGCAACAAAACACAATATTTTAAGTTTTTAACAATCATTTTCTTAATAGTAGTGATGGATAAAAGCATAACTGAACTACTAAAGGCATAGAAGACTATTTTAAAAAAACTGTGAAAATTACAAAGACGATCAAATAAAATTAAGCGGAAAACAAAGATTCGAAATAATAAACAGAAAAAACGGAATAGGTAGGCTTGAAAAGTAAACCATAAGAGTTGGTAAGGAGATCAAGTATGACGACGGCTTCAGGGTAATCACGACCTTGAAGCAGCAACTTGTGCTTGTCCAGAATTGCAATAGGTGACAGAGCCCACTCGGGTTCCCCAAGCCAAGTAAAAGTTTGGGCGAGATCAATTGAACACATTTTCGTCCATGTCTTGTTGGAACACGTTGTCTAGACCAAAATCAGATGAGTTGGTTAGAAAAACAGGCTTGTAAGAGCACCCTCAACCCAAGCAACTCTAATGGGTTGCTTAATCATTTTTTAGTAATAAAAGTGTGTTAAGCACATTAGTTAAGCACCCATGTAATTAATTGCCATGTAATTAATTGCCTGCAATGCAAGTTTCTTATTTTGGAGTTCTTAAAAAAAAAAAATATTGTTTTTTTAAAATGAATTTTATTTATTATATAGGACATATTAAAACATAACATTTAAAACATAGAATTTTAATTAAAAACTTAAAACATCCGAACTCAATTGTTGTCTTCATCACGTCCAAATTTACGCCATACATGTTCAACTAAATCAATTTTCAGTTGTTCGTGCATTTGTCTATCACGAATTCTCGTTCGAACGCCCATCATATTGGCAATATTTGTAGGTATATCTGTAGAATACGTGAGATCGACATGTGAACTTCTGTTGTCTTCTTCTTGTTGGAACTCTGAAACATCAAATTGAGTATATCCATCTCGTTCGTCTTCTACTATCATATTATGGAGTATGATACATGCTCTCATAATCTTCCCAATTTTGGCTTTATCCCAAAAAAGTGCAGGGTTTTTAACAATTGCAAACCGAGCTTGCAAGACTCCGAAAGCACGCTCGACATCTTTTCGGACAGCTTCTTGATGTTGAGCAAATAAAACCGCTTTCGGCCCCTGTGGTATTGGAATAGATTGGATAAAAGTTGCCCATTTCGGATAAATACCGTCGGTGAGATAGTAAGCCAAATGATACTCTCTTCCATTGACAGAGAAAGTAACTTGCGGAGCTTGACCATTTATTATGTCATCAAAAACAGGTGAGCGATCAAGAACATTGATATCATTTAACGTGCCTGGAGGTCCAAAGAACGCATGCCATATCCAAAGATCATATGAAGCAACCGCCTCTAAAACAATTGTGGGTTTTCCCGAACCACGTGAATATTGCCCTTTCCAAGCGGTTGGACAATTCTTCCACTCCCAATGCATACAATCGATGCTTCCTATCATCCCGGGAAATCCACGATGCTCACCAATATCAAGTAGACGTTGAAGATCAGCCGGTGTTGGTCTTCTTAGGTACTCATCGCCGAATAAGTATATTATTCCTTCCACAAAATGTTCGACACATGACCGAGTTGTAGTTTCACCGATCCGGAGATATTCGTCAACCGCATCAGCCGCAGTACCATATGCCAAGACACGAATGGCTGCTGTACATTTTTGAAGTGTTGAGAGACCAAGCCTTCCGAGACCATCTCGTTTTTGTTGAAAGAATTCCATTGCATTGGAAAGTCGATCAACAATTTTCAAGAACAACGACTTGTTCATTCTAAACCGTCGGCGAAACAAATTAGGAGGGTATGTTGGAGTTTCACAGAAATAATCATTCCACAGACGAAGATTACCTGCTTCACGGTTTCTTTCAATATAGGCTCGTTTTTTCCTTCTTCTCCTATCTTCTTGTTGATCACCATAATTATTGACAAGATTTTCGAACGTTTGATCAAAAAATTGATCAAATGTTTCATCTTCTAATTCCTCAAAATGATTATTAGAAGAAGAAGCCATAACTTTGGTTAAAAAATATTTGAATAGGAGAAATTTGAGAATAAGAAACAAGTTGATGAGATGAATTATTGAAAGGAGATGCATGTATATAACGAGAAGAGATGCATTTATATAATGAGAGGAGATGTAAATACAAACCATGACACCCGTGACACTACAAACCAAACCCGTGACATCTACAAACCAAACCGTGACATCCACTTGACACCCGTGACACTACAAACCAAACCGTGACTACAAACCAATCCGTGACACTCTCATGACACAATTCAAAACACAACACATGTGAATACAATAAAAACAACAACACAAGAGACAATGCTTCCGTGAAACTGCATATATTCCCCCATACTGTCACTGCTTCAGTAATGCACTCCCACTGATCTCACATGACCTGAAACACAACAAAACAAAAACATGAGAATATCAACATGTGAACAAGAAACATAACATGACAAGAACATGACAATAGCAACACTTGGATTCAACACTTACACAACAAAAGAATAGCAACACATCACACACTTGCATTCAACACTTAAAGAAGTAGAACTTTATATTATTCAAACTAATTAGACAACAACTCATTGATGAGCTTCTTTTTTAGAGCTTCTTCATAGTCAACTAAATCTTGTTTTGCGATTAATGACTCAAGTAGCCTCATCTTTGTCAGCCTCTCTTTCGCAGCCAAATCCTCCTTCTTGATGCTCCACATACTGTGGAACTCATTCAGCGCCTTACCATCTGTCATTGTCTTCTTACCATGGCCCTTTGATGCCTTAACACCCGGTGGACGAATGGTTGCTTGCTCTTCTTCACCAGTGGTGGTTTCAAATGCGTAGGAGCTTGATGATTGTGCACTCTCATCACATTTCCTCTTTTTATTGCTTCCTGCGGTTTTAGAGGCTGACAATTCACACCATTTCTGGTCATTCCGCAACTCCTTCCATGCATGCTCAAGAGTGAACTTCTTTTTGTGGTTGTTGTAGAAGATCTGATGCGCAAGTTTGAGAACATCATTCTCATTTTGGCCGCTACTCTTCTCTCTAGTTGCAGCATCATATGCCCCACAAAATTTGTTCACTTGGTCGTTGATCTTTTGCCACCGGTTCTTACAATGAGATGACTCTCTCAGTTCAGAACCTGCAACCTTGGGACTTGCTGCAAAGTATGCAGCAACCCTTTTCCAGAACGCACCAGCTCTTTGCTCGTTACCTACAACCGGGTCTTTGCTTGTGTTTAACCAAGCGCTAATGAGGGCAACATCATCTACTGGCGTCCATGATCTCCTTTCCTTACGCTCTCCAGGAGTCTCTTCTTCTGTTGCTTGACTACTAAAGAGAGGGACTTGTGAGGAAGAAATTTCTCCACTGTCTTGAACGAAACCAAAGACAGTCTCTTGCTGACTATTCAGAAGGTCAACAAAGTTTGAGACCGGCCTATATGAATTGGAATCCATATTGAAATGTCTCAAAAGAGAAAGAGAAGGGGTATGCTTTGATAGATGGAAGATAAAGAACACGTTTTTTTTATAGGAAAGAAGAAGGATAGAAGAGAAGAAGGATAGAAGAGAAGAAGAAAAGCAGCATTGATCACCATTGATCAACGCATTCAACAGCCAACCATTTCGAGAAGACCTTTATCTAACACATTTATGTATTGCATTTAATCACACATCAACAGAGTTCAATCTAATCAATTCAAACTAAAAGCACAATCAGTTCACACACACAGACGAGATCAACATCAACTTTTATATCTATCCAAACCTACATCTATTTATTATCTAAAACCGAGTTACCTAAAACCGAGTTATCTATCCAAACCTACATCTATTTATTACCTAAAACCGAGTTACCTAAAACCGAGTTATCTATCCAAACCTACATCTATTTATTACCTAAAACCGAGTTACCTAAAACCGAGTTATCTATCCAAACCTACGTCAAAGATATGTGTGTTACCTTTATTGCCATTGTACTCGAACCTTGATGTCTCTTGACCCGAACCATCTTCATCCAATCCATCTAGACCAACCTTTCTGTCCTCTTGATCCGAAGCATCTCAACACACAAAGAAAAAAAAATTCAAAATGGATCAGAGGTGAACCGTTATATGAAGCAACAAATCAAGTAGACATAAAGATAATCACCGATCAATATTCTTCTAAGACCACAATCTAAGACATGCATCAACTAAAATGAAGACATAACAAGATTATTACTCTGCTTTAAATTTATAGAAGAAGGATTCAACTAAAATGAAGCAACAAATCAAGTAGACATAAAGATAATCACCGATCAATATTCTTCTAAGACCACAATCTAAGACATGCATCAACTAAAATGAAGAGATAACAAGATTATTACTCTGCTTTACCTTTCGCTTCGCCGACTTCAGCCGTGGAGAGAGAGATTCAGATCTCCCACCGTCGCAGAGGGCCGTCGAGCCACGGCGATTCGTCGCCGAGGAGGGATGAAGAAAGAGAGGCGCCGACGGCGGTGATTACTCGAGACGCACCACCGGATTCGACAAGGAGAGAACGAGAACGAGAGAACGAGAGAACGAGAAGGAGAGAAGGAGAGACTGCTTTTGTCTCGAGAGAGAGAGGTGCAACCAATGACCAACACGTGTCCCAGAAGCACCGATTCTTCTACCTCCTCTTTAAGCACCGTTTCTTCTAATTAATCCTTTTTTCTTTTTTAAAAATTTTTAATTACCCTAAGCATCGATGTTAAGCTACCCGGTTGAACGTGCTCTAAGTGTCGGTGAGTTTGTCTTTACCGAAACCAAGCTTAGGAGGGGTGTCAAAGACTCTTTTCTTCATCCTTTCGATTAAAAGGTTTTGAATGTTGGAGAGATGGAAAGTTCGAAGCCGTCTAGTGGCGGGATTCATCACGACGCAGACACTCGGGTCGTATATAGAGTAGAGGCATAATAGACCGTCACAAGTACCATGACAGACCGAAGTGCCCCCCCCAAGTAGTAGGCACCCTGACCGTATAAGCAGTTGATGTTGACCCAAACACAAATCTTCGATCCTCTTCTCTTTTGACGAGACGACCATCATCATCAAGACAGTTAAGGGACACGAACAGGACGTGTGGACCACCACTTCGGATCAAATGTTGTCTTTCCTGGAAACGTCGGGAATCGATTACAGATTTCAGCTTCTTGGACACAGACCTGAATCTCAGCAGAGATTTCACCGGAAGTCTCTCGAGTATCAGCTCTATAACATCGTCTGGGAGCAATTGATTGAACGGAAACATCCTCTCGTCGACAGATCTGATATAAAGCTAAGGAATCTGGAAAACAAAACAGCAACATATATATATATATATATATCATATATAAATTTAAATGATATTAACATATCTAATCTATTAAAACTGAATTACAAATAGTAAATAACCATTACTTTTGCTTAATATTTACAAGGAATGCCACTCATATTATCTTTTCATCCAAACATCTAAGAAAAAAATAAATCTAATCTATTAAAACTAAAATATAAATAAGAAATAACTCTTGGTTTTAACTAATATTTACAAAAAATGTCACTGATATTATCCATGCATCCAAACATCTAAACATTAATTTTTAACAAGAAAAAAAAATTCGGCTAAGCCTATTAACAATCTCTGTCATTGAAATTGAAAACTTCATAAAAAAAATATATATATGTATATGTGTTTTCCAAATTTTTATAATAAATTATAATTATACATATATATAGCATTAAATTAGTTTTTTTATATATTCATATAATCTACCAACTATATTTGAAATATAAAAAAAGATAATAATGTTAATAATTTTCGATTATAATCTTAACTTATTCATTTACAATAACAAAATCATGTAACTTTCCATAAAAAATTAATGACTAAAATACATACTAATATTTATTATAAATGGTTATATATACAAACAAATACAATATATTATTCATTTGTACAATATATATCTAATAAGAATAACCTATGTAATTTATAAATTTAATTTTTTTTATCACCATATAATAAGTATACGCAGTTAGGTCTTGGACGGATCGAATATCCAGAGTATTTTAGGATATACAGATTCAGATATGTATTCTTTGGATTCGTAAAATTGTTATCCAGATCTGGATATTCAGGGTGAGGATATTCAGACTAAAATCTGAATACACTTACATATCTGAACCTGTTTTTTTTTTCATTTAAAATAAATCAAAAACTAAATATTAACCACCTATTTAGTCTATTTAAAATTTTTATTTAAAAATACTTAAAATCATTAAAATTTAATAACATTAAAATTTTAGTTATTTTATATAAAAGTATGTATAATATACATAAATAAATATAATTAAAATTTAAATATTTAATATCTAGATCCAGATATCCAGACCTAAAATTTTACTATCTGAATTTGTACGTGGATCAGTTGAATCCGTAAAATCACTATTAGGATCCCCGAATATCCATTTTTCGAAGCGGATGGGATCCCAGATCGGATAATGGATATCGAATATTAAATTCCAGTCATATATACAGTTATATCAAACAAATTGCTTAAAGTATTTCACATTCATAAAAATAACATCCGTGCGGGCGCGCGGATCAAAGGCTAGTTCTTATTAATTGAGAAACATTTGGTGAGAATAATCTTTATTTTGTATTTTATTTATAGGATGTCATATTGACGTGTCAAGCTCACAAAGCTCCTCAGCCCATCTATTAAATTATCTCTTATTTACTAGATTAATTATAAACTTTGTCATTATTGTTCAATCCAACCATTTTTATTATGTCTACTAAAATACAACGACCTTATAATAGATAGATCTAATACATATTTTAAAATACTTTTAAATTTTTCGCTATCTAATCTAAAATAGAAAAATCTTACTAACAATTATATTCACATCTCTTTACGACAAAAAAATTATGCATGTCATCTCTTTAAATTAACGTTATTTACTATATAATTATAATTGTATTTTTGTATCCTATTTACTAATATATAATGTTATTACCGTGAAAAAGTCATTCACCCTGCGTTTGCGCAGGTCTTATCCTAGTATATATATATAGAGTATATTTTTTTGTTGTATATGATATATAAATGTAAATAATATTAATATATATAGTATATTTTTAATAGGATTATTTATTAAATGTGGTTTTAGTCATATGTGTTTATGATTATTTTTATTTTTTATAACAAAATTTTAAGACATTAATAATTTTTTAATTTGAGATGTTTAATAATTTTAGTAATTTAGAATTATTTTTTAAAATTTAATGTAAATTTACAAATTAAAATATTAAATTCTCAATATTTGTTCAATGTAAATATCAAAATATAAATATGTATTTTTATGTGATATAGAGTTTAATTTAAACAACGACAGAATTTTTTATAACGACAAAAAAATGGCATCATCAGCGTCTAGAGCAAGAAGGGCCAAGTCTTCATTAGCGAAGAAACAACAGAGAAACCCCACAAAAAAATCTCAGACAGATAAACACTAATTTGAGTAGTTTGAGATTTAAAATAAAACACAAACTACAATTTTTTATCGTATCTTTTGGAGATGAAACACGCACACAGAGAAGGTAAAAATAATGCAACTTCGAGAAACTCATACGAATTTCAGACCATTTTTACCATGAATGTGATCTTAACATTTTGACCCCAAAAAAAACCTTGAATGTGTTAATTTTCTAGGTAAAGAATTGTTTTCTTTGATCCACTCTGCTCTGCCTCCAAGTATGTAGTGTCAATGTAAATAGAAGAAGGTGCCCTGAATGAGCTGCACATATCATAGTGAGGAACATAATAAGTTAAATTTTTTGGTGAAATTTGTATACGCTTAAAGATTAAAAACAGAGAAATACATAATGACTTACTGATTTGGCTTTGGGTTTTTCCCTTGTGATCCAAACGCTTACCTTACTGTGTGTCTGTAGAAAACATTGTCATTAGAAATAAAAACTTTTAGTTTGACTATTTAGGGTTCTTTTCTATCTCTCTACTGCTTTTATATCGAAGGAGTATACGTAGACAAAATCCTTTCTCTGGTTGGTTAAGGAAAAAAAATAGAGATAAACAGACAGTTGGCACTAAAGTGTTTTGATAAATACGTAAGAAAATCATAATAAAATCGAGAGAATAATTAAGAGAGAGGTGAGAGGTTTTTTCTCTCTTCTCTATCTCCCCAACTCCTCTCTTCTCGTCGAGACCCTTGATTCCTGAGAGCCTCCTCTCCCGTTGTCTTTGCTTCACCTCCTCCTCTTTGCTTCAGCATCTGTGGATTTTCGTTGGATTGAGGCCGGATCCTGCGAGGTCGTGGTGAGCCATTCTCTCTCGGGAAGCGCCTTGGAGTACATAACCATGAATCCATCAACACATTAAATGCAGTTTTTAGTTATATGTGTTTATGATTATTTGCATTTTTATAACATAATTTTAAACCTTTTTTTTGAGATGTTTAATATTTAGTAATTTATAATATTTTAAAAAATTTAGTGAAAATTTGATAATAAAAATATTAAGTTGTAAATATTTGTTCAATGTAGATATCAAAATATAAATAGGTGTTTTTTTATGTGGTATAGATTTTAATTTAAACGATATATATAATCACCTGTTAAATAAGATTTCTTATTTATATGACAATACTAGGGTAAACCCGCCCTACGGGCGGGATATAGGTTACTGTCTGTGGAACTTCATTCTATCAGTGTTTTTTGTGTGATTTTTCAAACGTAATGTGTGGGTGAAGCTGTTGATGTGAATCATTAGATATGGTGGTTGGTATGAGGTATTTTGGACCTCTTAAAGCTTAATTGTCATTGGAGATTAACTATTTATTGATATGGGGGAGTGAATTTTCTGTAAGCTAACATGTAATCCACGTCTGGCTGATAGATATTAGTGCTAGCTTGAATGTATTTGCGTCTTTGAATCATATATATAAGTTGTGTTTGTTTATTTGGGATGTTTGGAAGAATACTGTGATATTGTTGTACTTTTTAGGTCTTTATATATTCGTTGTGTATAAAAACTATAAACGAATTTGAGCTACTTCCTTCGACAAACTCGATCGGAGAAGTGACACCTCGAAGTTGATTGTCAATATTTGAATTTGATGATGATGCCCCAAACAATTATTCTCTTTCGGTTCTTCAAGACTTATGTAAAAGCCAAAGTTGATTAAAGATGAAAGATAATGTTCTCGCTGTTTGTTTAAAAAGATAAAAGGGTCAAATTCTTGTCGGGTCGGGTTAGGTCGGGTGGGTCCAAGCTAACCTGCTAGCTCCCATGATGGGACAGATATAAAAAAAGTCCACGTTTCGATTTTCTTTTAAATAAAAAATAAAAAATACAGAGTAATTGGGTGAGTGTTCCAGAACTCCAAAAAAATATTCATTTTAATTCTCTGAATCCCTTATGGATTATTTCATTTATATAAGTAGACACTATTTATCTATTACTCTCTTGTTCAGTTTTGAAGTTCGGAAAATAAAATGATCAAACTGAGTTGAATATACTATAATGTTGTTGTTATGAATTCACTTTTAAGTTAAAAGGTCTCCTTGGGAAAAGGCAATTATCTTTTGCCATGCTATATCTATACATATCAACACACGCAGATACATTACACAATAATTTTCCTTACATGAAAAGCACATTGATCCTCATTCACTAATCCGACCTGTAGAAGTAAACTAATGTTTATGATCAGTGAAGAATACATAGAGATCACCAATATAGAGATCAATCTTTTATTCTGAATCAGCTCACGAAGTAAGGAGACGTTGAAAGACAGCAATATTCATTTATCAATGCTTACATCACATCCTCTTAGAGCTGATTAGAATTTGGATCAAGTCCAAAGTGATAAACTTAATGGCTAAATGCAGCAGAGAGACATCTTCTCTATAGCTTAACACAAACTATTGATTTCTACAGAGAAGGTCAGGTAACATATAATTTGAAGGTCAAGTGCGAAAAAAAGCTTAAGAGCCATCAAACTACCTTTGATGGTGTCCTTCAGATCGTAGAAACCCTGTGTTGTTATAAGATCTGAGAAATTTGCAAAATGAAGGCACATTCTAAGCCAATCATCAAATATTAAAAAACAAAAAAAAGTTTATTACTTTATCATGGATTAAACTTACTATACATCGATTGGCATCTCTGCGATGATAATGCTGTTGCTTTCTTCAAGGCTTTTGAGAGCGGTTACTCACCTTCAACAACCATGTTCATAAGTCATAACAATCCCACATTAAGGAGAAAGTTTCAAATGTTAATATATGCTTTAATGATTATGAACAAAGGAGTTTGGTTTCGAGAAAAGAACCGAAAGCTAAGCAAGTTGTTATACACATCGATGATAAACACCAGCTCTGACTTATCTTAAACACCCCACCAAACAACTTGTCCTAGGCTGCCTTCATATTGAGTTCACCATTACCATCAAACCATTAAAGAACACCAAAAAATGATCTTTAATAACTTCTCTAAAAATAATACGAAGGCAAAAATGAGTTGATGTCTATATATTACCTTTTAGGCTTTGCAAGTATGAGAATCAGATGCTTTTTTAAATCTACAGAGAAAAGAAAACATTTGTTTTAAGACATCATGAAACAACATATAAGAAGATCCTATAGACATCAAAAAGACGTGTTGCGTGTTGGATTCCTTACCAAGTAAGACTCTAATTACATCCAAAAATGTATCTTTTGGGATAGGAGTTGGAGGGTCCTGAAAATCAAAAACCGGTTATAAGAAATCAACAGTAACTCATAGAGCATAAAATTGAGAATTAGAAACAAAACAAATGACTGAAGGAGAATATCAAAAATCCAAATCTAAACTTTCATAGATTGACAACCTGATAAGAACTCGAAGAGATAGATGAGTTAGCCATCCAAGCGAAACATGACTTTCTAGTGTTTTTAGGATTTCTGAGGATGATGATTACGGATGAAAGCTAACCTTTTTATAGTTAGAGATCACTGCCTTGTAGGGAGGGAAGATGCAATGAATGAGAAAATTGTGGTAGGAGTGGCTGGAAGAGTTAGGGCAGTTGTTAATGATGATGATGATTCAATGTAGTTTGTAATGGTTCGAAGAAAAGAATCCAGACGAAACAGAGTGAACTGAGCTCGAGCAAGAGATTTTCCATGAAGATCCGTCGCAGAAAAACTTTCGAAAGACACCATTGTCGCTTTAGCTTTCGGAAGGATGAACCCTAGATTGGTTCCCCTACCTGAAAAAGTGCGTCGCCAACATCAAGTTGAGTTTTTTTTAAATTAAATAAATAAAGCCCGGAACAAATTATAAATCTTCAACGGCCCATTCAGAATTGACAACAAACTAAAGGAGACTTTCTAATACATAGACACGTGTCATGCTCTCCTTCTCTTATTTAGTGACGTGGCTTCCTCAGGAGGGAGGAAACTGTTCTTTATATATATAGATGATCATTTGTATTTTATCATAGAAAAAAATTAAACCATGGACTAAATACCATTACAAATTAATAAGCTATATCTTTCAGCTTACAACTGAATTCATTTTATTCCAGGCAGAAAAGTATGTTTATTGATTATCTCTGGTTAAGCATTTTGTGAGTTAATAGTAGAAAATGTCATTAAAGAAACTTTTTCTTGTAGTTTGAAGATCTCAGTGGTGAATGATACCCTCCACTATTTGATGTATTCTTCTTGGATCCTATAAAAACTTAGATGCAAGATGTTTACATTGTAAATTATGGTAAGGAAATTTTAAAATAATATTAATCCTTTTGTCACCATCTCATTATTGATTCCTCCGAAATAATCTTAAAGGGGCATGGCGTTCAAAAGTGTGGATTGTTTGTGCTCTAGGAAGTTTTGGACTTTACATTCACAATTTATTTGGGCCGGACATTGGTGTATACAAAATATATTCTTGGTACATAGTTTCATGTCTCAAAAACACAAGAGATAGTTAGGCCAAAAACAAGATCAGAATATTAGTTTGTTTATATCATCTTAGTCTTTTTGGCTAAAACAAGACTCAAACCATATAACATTTATAGCGCAACTTAAAATGTGACCTCAAAAATTCATACTAGATACTTATGAGTTTAAAACAATAAGCCAGCAAAATATAACAATAACCGTTTGTTATTTTGACAAACATTTTTGATTTCTTGCATAATGTAAGGAAAAATGAGTGTCATGGAAACACATTTGACTATAATGAGAGTTATATATACCTCTTCCTAAGATGCAAATAAACCCAAATAACCAATAATGAAATTCATGAATCAAATATGATAACAACAACCGTTCTTAGAACTCTCCAACGACTTTGATAGCATCATGAGGGGTATCATAAACACTCTTAGATCGAGACTTCTTGACACCAGCAGTGAACCAAAGCTTGTCTGATTTGGAGCTCTCGACTGAGATTGTCGTGACTTTAACCCAAACCAACACTTTTGTCTTCATTCCTTCCACACCCATCAGCTTCCCTCTAAGCAAGATCCCTTTCACGCGTGTCGCGTACCTTATGGCTGATCCATCTTTGAATGTGACTTCGCAGGGTGTAGAGAAGAAGACAGTAAGTTTGTTCTTTGTCTCATCGAACTCGTAGCAGATTATGTTCTGTGGGAAGAGTCCTGGTGGTAAGTTGTATTCTTTGAGAAGATCTGGTAAGCTTTTCAGTGGCTTTCCTGTTTAGAAAGAGATACATCAAACGAAATTGCAGGTTAAGAATTGTCTAATAATTCAATTGTTTATCAATAAAAAGGTGTTACCTTTAAGTTTGTTGAAAACCCATTTCGCTTTCTCTTCAACAGTACTAGAGAATGTCTGCAAATTGACCATATGTCGCTTAAACACAAGACATGAATGATACTTACAGTTATGATTCTAGTTTAAGGCAATTGAATCAACCATATATCAAATAAAAATAGCCAAGACTATGAACACAGGACCTAGAAGGTAGACTATAGATTATGTTACTTGATGAAAATTCTAAGAATGGTCATAGAATTGATAATAACTGAGTGTAGGGCTCATTAAACATGAACACATCACTATTAAAAGTGTTGATCTTTTCTTTTGTAGTAGTAAACAACTAATCAGATCTATGATTCTTTCACAGTTCCGTGACATCCACTAGACCAGATTTTAACAAAAGAATCTCTTTTTAACCAAACCCAAAAACTTACACCCAAAACCATCAAATTTCAGACAGGAACCGCATGCAATAACCCAGAAGGAAAAAAAGAGTCAAGAGTGATGAAAGGAGAACAGACAGTGAGGTCAGTGGTGATGTTAGAGAGCTCTTCCTTGGCTTTCTTTGAGATCCATGAACCTCCCACTTTGAAGCTCGTCACTTTCGTTAACGCTTTCTCCATTTTTCTTCTTCTTCTCTTTCTCGATTCTCTCAACAGTAAACACAAAAGTGACAGAAAGGCAGCGGCGTTCTCACATTCTTTTGCCATTGGTCAGTTGTCCGTAGATAGTGTACTCAACGAGGGCGTTTTCATAATTTTAATATCTATTTTCTTCAGTTATTTTTTTTGCTTAATTTTTCAAATTACGAAATTTTTTAAAACGAGGAAGAAGACTCTCTAACCGTCTAAATTGAAATTGCAACAACAAAAGTTTCCTTTTTCTGAAAGTTAATTACTTGAAAATTCAGTTTTCGAATTTATTAAAACTTAAATTTATTTTAAAGCGACAAAACTGATTGGATGATAAGAAGATGCGATGTTCCCCCAGTAATAATTCTCTATTCCATTTCCAGCTAAGAATAATCTTACGCAACACTAATGGTGTAGTATAATGCAATTATTCAACATTAATCATTAAAACCATCTAGCTCAGCCAAAGGATTACAAATCATTTCAGAAAACAAACTTCATGTTTGTACCAGGACATCATTTCAATCTGAATTCCGGTTTAGTTTTGATTTCACTTTCGTTTGCAAACATGAACAAATAAATGTTTTTTTAATAATAAAGCCCTTCAACTATTTTTGAATAAGAATAAAACCTCTTAGCAAATGTTTTACTTTAAAACTCTCAACTTACAAACCTTTAATATATGTTACCGTTTGTCTATAATTTTTTTCTATTTTAGATGAAATTTTTTTGAAGAATTTAGTTGAGGGATATTGTCGCTAAAACCTTTTAAGTAATTGTAAGAACTTTTAAAATTTGATAAAAGTTTATAAAATCACTAAAGATGATAAAATTTTATAACAATATTTATAATTTTAAAATTTGGTAATAAGATTTGGTAAATAATATGTAAGAGATTATAAAGGTATATAAAACTATTTAAAAGCCTTACTAATCATTTACTAAAAACAAAAACCGACTATAAGAGTTCAGAAGAATGAGTTTTTTTTTTAAAATTATAATATTATTTATAAAAACATTTAAGCACTATACAAACTTATAAAATATTTATAAAGACTTCTAAACTATTTATAAAGAGTTGTAGAACAATATATAATGCTTATAAGGATCTATAAATTATAAAGTCTTATAAATCATTTATAAAAGTTGATAAGCAATGCGGTAAAAATTTTGAAGGCTTATGAAATCATTGATAAAGGCTTACTAATCATTTTTAAAAGTTTATTAAAATATTTAGAAAACCTTGTAAATCGGTTATAAAATTAATGAAATAATGTGTATGGATTTACAAATTATTTTTTGGCTCATAATTTGGTTTATAATAGTTTAAACACAATATATAAGTGATTATAGATCATTTAATAAACTTTTATCCATTTTTAAAAAAATTATAAACTTTTATCTGATTTTACATGCTTTTATAAATTATTTTGCAAGTTTTTAATGATAAAACCCTTCAACTATAACCACTTAACTGTTTTCCATCCAAAACAGAAGGATCATAGACAAGGGTAACATATGCTAACAATTTGTAAGTTAATGATTTAGAACTTGAAAATATTAGTTGAGAGGTTATTTTTCCATTCAAAAATAGTTTACATGTTTTATCACTAAAAACTCTATTTTTAATAGATTTCATTTTCTTTTTGAATGTTGTGAAATGTAACGTTATATCAATATAATAACTTAAGAAATAAGTACATGATCTATTTTGATCAAAGGAAGTTTCCAAAAACTATCACAACAAAACATACTTTTTCATTGAGTAATTTTAGTTTTTTTTTTTAAAAACTGATAATTAAAGAGAATTGTTTATTAATTGGTCATTGGTTCAATTCCTACCTCCATCCTAATCATATTTCACCTAGTTTGTATGAGTTAATTAAAGAGGTTCAGCTTCATATTTCTACTAAAATGATTTTCAAGCTAGCAACTGTAATACTCAAACAGTTTTAAACTCAAGAAGCAATAGCATAACAAAATTATTAAGAGTTCTAAGTATTATTATGATAAGAAAGATTAATAGATATCTTGAAATCTAACCATTGAAATTGGTTCCAATCATTTAAATGTAAAAACTAATTTTTGTATCTATCTTATGTTTAAAATTGCGCATGATTCATAGTGAAAAATATTTCATCTAAAACAATATTTCTAATACTTATAAAAATTCAATTTTCAAACTCGTTGTTTTCTTTTCTTTTTAGTCTAATTTGTTAATATTTCCTATAAAATTGTAAGAATTACAAAAAAAAACACACACTAAAATCATCTTTAAATGCTAAAATTAAATGTCTTTTAGATTAAAAATATATTAAATCACACTAAACATGTAAAATATTGAAGAAACATTAATAGTATTATTGAAGTAAAGGAAGTATTGGTAGAGATGCTCTAATGTGTATATTTTTATTATTCTGATGCATCTGGTTAAAAAATAGAAGTCATCAAGTTTTTTGGAGGTTTCAAGTTGAAAAATGGCTATTCAAAGAATGCTTATGTTCACTAGACTTTCAAAGAGATTTTTGGTTGAACCTTCAATTTTTTTTAAAGCGTCTGCTATGTAATAGTTACAATGCACTCAAAATTGTCAAATGATTTTGAACTACCGGTGCACATCGTTCCCATTTCATTAGATTTGTTTCCTTATTAATGAAAAATAAATAGAGTGTTTAAGTGGAGGTTACTGGTTAGTATATTTTAATGGAATTGGAAATTCAAACTAAATCTAGTATCATTATTTCAATAATTTTAAAATTTATATCGAAATTATGTGTTATTGGTTTCATAATTTATAAATTTTAATTCAAATTAGGTGTTATTTAATCATGCAAATTTATTAATATATCTGATTTCATGTTGGATTTGAAAGGATTTGTGTACATTTCTTTGTTAAAAATACAAAGATTCAAATCCAAAGAAATCTTTTAGATTTGTAAATACTAATTACAATTCATAGGTTAGGTTTAAAAATCTGTATATTTTATTTGGATTTATAAATATTGTATGAATTTATAAATCAATTAAAATAGACAAACCAATTACACCTTAAGTAAATATCTATTTGTTGAGTGATGCCATACAAAGAGGGTATCAGTATGGTGAAAAAAAAATTAAGTTCTAATTTCTTACAGAAAATTTGACAAAATAATTTTTTTTGACAAAAAAATATTTTTGTAACCCTTTGTAATTGCGTATTTACAAAAAAAAAAGCATAATTCCTTTTTAATAAAAATAATAAGATTTTGATTTATAAGTCTGGAACTTTAATTTTGTTAAGTTCTATAGCATTCTCACTTGGTTTCTCCATCATTTTTTTTAAAGGAAAATGCATTATGACTTGAAAGTGTCATGATATTTCTTTCTAGTCAAACAAATTGTATTTGAAATCAGCAAGTTCCACCACCATACACAGATCAAACGGTGTTTATTTCAAGAGAACAACACATTTTATTGTATTTGAGCCAATTTGAACAAACTAATAAAGCCAAGTTTGCTCTCTTGAAAACTTGACACCATACACACTACTAAAGCCAAGTTTGTTCTCTTGGAGTACATAACCATGAATCCATCAACAAGAAATGTAGCTAGGGATCTTAGAGGTTTTGAATAGAATCCATACCGTTTTGAAGACCTTGTGTTAATGAATCATTAGAGCTCAGACCTTGTGGAGGTAAAGATGATGATTGTGGTAAGTGCGAACTATTAGTCTCTGTTGTCATTGTGACAAGAGAAAATTTTGCAAAGAAATAAAAACTTTTAGTTTGACTATTTAGGGTTCTTTTCTATCTCTCTACTGCTTTTATATCGAAGGAGTATACGTAGACAAAATCCTTTCTCTGGTTGGTTAAGGAAAAAAAATAGAGATAAACAGACAGTTGGCACTAAAGTGTTTTGATAAATACGTAAGAAAATCATAATAAAATCGAGAGAATAATTAAGAGAGAGGTGAGAGGTTTTTTCTCTCTTCTCTATCTCCCCAACTCCTCTCTTCTCGTCGAGACCCTTGATTCCTGAGAGCCTCCTCTCCCGTTGTCTTTGCTTCACCTCCTCCTCTTTGCTTCAGCATCTGTGGATTTTCGTTGGATTGAGGCCGGATCCTGCGAGGTCGTGGTGAGCCATTCTCTCTCGGGAAGCGCCTTGGAGTACATAACCATGAATCCATCAACACATTAAATGCAGTTTTTAGTTATATGTGTTTATGATTATTTGCATTTTTATAACATAATTTTAAACCTTTTTTTTTGAGATGTTTAATATTTAGTAATTTATAATATTTTAAAAAATTTAGTGAAAATTTGATAATAAAAATATTAAGTTGTAAATATTTGTTCAATGTAGATATCAAAATATAAATAGGTGTTTTTTATGTGGTATAGATTTTAATTTAAACGATATATATAATCACCTGTTAAATAAGATTTCTTATTTATATGACAATATGATCATTTGTATTTTATCATAGAAAAAAATTAAACCATGGACTAAATACCATTACAAATTAATAAGCTATATCTTTCAGCTTACAACTGAATTCATTTTATTCCAGGCAGAAAAGTATGTTTATTGATTATCTCTGGTTAAGCATTTTGTGAGTTAATAGTAGAAAATGTCATTAAAGAAACTTTTTCTTGTAGTTTGAAGATCTCAGTGGTGAATGATACCCTCCACTATTTGATGTATTCTTCTTGGATCCTATAAAAACTTAGATGCAAGATGTTTACATTGTAAATTATGGTAAGGAAATTTTAAAATAATATTAATCCTTTTGTCACCATCTCATTATTGATTCCTCCGAAATAATCTTAAAGGGGCATGGCGTTCAAAAGTGTGGATTGTTTGTGCTCTAGGAAGTTTTGGACTTTACATTCACAATTTATTTGGGCCGGACATTGGTGTATACAAAATATATTCTTGGTACATAGTTTCATGTCTCAAATTGGTTGAAAGAAAACACAAGAGATAGTTAGGCCAAAAACAAGATCAGAATATTAGTTTGTTTATATCATCTTAGTCTTTTTGGCTAAAACAAGACTCAAACCATATAACATTTATAGCGCAACTTAAAATGTGACCTCAAAAATTCATACTAGATAGAACTTATGAGTTTAAAACAATAAGCCAGCAAAACATAACAATAACCGTTTGTTACTTTCAATGTTACTATATTTTGACAAACATTTTTGATTTCTTGCATAATGTAAGGAAAAATGAGTGTCATGGAAACACATTTGACTATAATGAGAGTTATATATACCTCTTCCTAAGATGCAAATAAACCCAAATAACCAATAATGAAATTCATGAATCAAATATGATAACAACAACCGTTCTTAGAACTCTCCAACGACTTTGATAGCATCATGAGGGGTATCATAAACACTCTTAGATCGAGACTTCTTGACACCAGCAGTGAACCAAAGCTTGTCTGATTTGGAGCTCTCGACTGAGATTGTCGTGACTTTAACCCAAACCAACACTTTGGTCTTCATACCTTCCACACCCATCAGCTTCCCTCTAAGCAAGATCCCTTTCACGCGTGTCGCGTACCTTATGGCTGTTCCATCTTTGAATGTGACTTCGCAGGGTGTAGAGAAGAAGACAGTAAGTTTGTTCTTTGTCTCATCGAACTCGTAGCAGATTATGTTCTGTGGGAAGAGTCCTGGTGGTAAGTTGTATTCTTTGAGAAGATCTGGTAAGCTTTTGAGTGGCTTTCCTGTTTAGAAAGAGGAACATCAAACGAAATTGCAGGTTAAGAATTGTCTAATAATTCAATTGTTTATCAATGAGAATCCATAATAAAAAAAAGTGGTACCTTTAAGTTTGTTGAAAACCCATTTCGCTTTCTCTTCAACAGTACTAGAGAATGTCTGCAAATTGACCATACGATGCTTAAAGACAAGACATGAATGATACTTACAGTTATGATTCTAAGAATTGATAATAACTGAGTGTAGGGCTCTTAGCTGAGGTCAAAAACATAAACATGAACACATAACTGCTAAAAGTATTCATCTTTTGTAGTAGTAAACAACTAATCAGATCTATGATTATTTCACAGTTCCGTGACATCCACTAGACAAGATTTTAACAAAAGAATCTCTTTTTAACCAAACCCAAAAACTTACACCCAAAACCATCAAATTTCAGACAGGAACCGCATGCAATAACCCAGAAGGAAAAAAGGAGTCAAGAGTGATGAAAGGAGAACAGACAGTGAGGTCAGTGGTGATGTTAGAGAGCTCTTCCTTGGCTTTCTTCGAGATCCATGAACCTCCCACTTTGAAGCTCGTCACTTTCGTTAACGCTTTCTCCATTTTTCTTCTTCCTCTCTTTCTCAGATTCTCTCTACAGTAACACACAAAAGTGACAGAAAGGCAGCGGCGTTCTCAATTTCTTTTGCCATTGGCCAGTTGTCCGAAGGTAGTGTACTCAACGAGGGTGTTTTCGTAATTTTATATCTGCTTTCTTCAGTTATTTTTGCTTAATTTTTCAAATTACGATTTTTTTTAAAACGAGGAAGAAGACTCTCTAACCGTCTAAATTGAAATTGCAACAACAAAAGTTCCCTTTTTCTTTCTGAAAGTTAATTACTTGAAAATTTCAATTTTCGAATTTATTAGAACTTTAATTTATTTTAAAGCGACAAAACTGATTGGATGATAAGAAGATTCGATGTTCCCCAATAATAATTCCCTATTCCATTTCCAGCTAACAATAATCTTACGCAACACTAATGATGCATAATGCAATTATTCAACATTAATCATTGAAACCATCTAGCTCAGCCAGAGGATTACAAATCATTTCAGAAAACAAACTTCATGTTTGTACCAGGACATCATTTCAATCTGAATTCCGGTTTAGTTTTGATTTCACTTTCGTTTGCAAACATGAACAAATAAAGGTTTTTTTAATGATAAAGCCCTTCAACTATTTTTGAATCAGAATAAAACCTCTTAGCAAATGTTTTAGTTTAAAACTCTCAACTTACAAACCTTTAATATATGTTACCGTTTTTGTCTATAATTTTTTTCTATTTTAGATGAAATTTTTTTGAAGAATATAGTTGAGGGATATTGTCGCTAAAACATTTTAAGTAATTGTAAGAACTTTTAAAATTTGATAAAAGTTTATAAAATCACTAAAGATGATAAAATTTTATAACAATATTTATAATTTTAAAATTTGGTAATAAGATTTGGTAAATAATATGTAAGAGATTATAAAGGTATATAAAACTATTTAAAAGCCTTACTAATCATTTATTAAAAACAAAAACCGACTATAAGAGTTCAGAAGAATGAGTTTTTTATTAAAATTATAATATTATTTATAAAAACATTTAAGCACTATACAAACTTATAAAATATTTATAAAGACTTCTATGTAGAACAATATATAATGCTTATAAGGATCTATAAATTATAAAGTCTTATAAATCATTTATAAAAGTTGATAAGCAATGCGGTAAAAATTTTGAAGGCTTATGAAATCATTGATAAAGGCTTACTAATCATTTTTAAAAGTTTATTAAAATATTTAGAAAACCTTGTAAATCGGTTATAAAATTAATGAAATAATGTGTATGGATTTACAAATTATTTTTTGGCTCATAATTTGGTTTATAATAGTTTAAACACAATATATAAGTGATTATAGATCATTTAATAAACTTTTATCCATTTTAAAAAAATTATAAACTTTTATCTGATTTTACATGCTTTTGTAAATTATTTTGCAAGTTTTTAATGATGAAACCCTTCAACTATAACCACTTAACTGTTTTCCATCCAAAACAGAAGGATCATAGACAATGGTAACATATGCTAACAATTTGTAAGTTAATGATTTAGAACTTGAAAATATTAGTTGAGAGGTTATTTTTCCATTCAAAAATAGTTTACATGTTTTATCACTAAAAACTCTATTTTTAATAGATTTCATTTTCTTTTTGAATGTTGTGAAATGTGAAGTTATATCAATATAATAACTTAAGAAATAAGTACATGATCTATTTTGATCGAAGGAAGTTTCCAAAAACTATCACAACAAAACATACTTTTTCATTGAGTAATTTTAGTTTTTTTTTGAAAAACTGATAATTAAAGAGAATTGTTTATTAATTGGTCATTGGTTCAATTCCTACCTCCAGCCTAATCATATTTCACCTAGTTTGTATAAGTTAATTAAAGAGGTTCAGCTTCATATTTCTACTAAAATGATTTTCAAGGTAGCAACTCTAACACTCAAACAGTTTTAAACTCAAGAAGCAATAGCATAACAAAATTATTAAGAGTTTTAAGTATTATTATGATAAGAAAGATTAATAGATATCTTGAAATCTAACCATTGAAATTGGTTCCAATCATTTAAATGTAAAAACTAATTTTTGTATCTATCTTATGTTTAAAATTGCGCATGATTCATGGTGAAAAATATTCATCTAAAACAACATTTCTAATACTTATAAAAATTCAATTTTCAAACTCGTTGTTTTCTTTTCTTTTTAGTCTAATTTGTTAATATTTCCTATAAATTGTAAGAATTAAAAAAAAAGCACACACACAGTAAAATCATCTTCAATGCTAAAATTAAATGTCTTTTAGATTAAAAATATATTAAATCACACTAAACATGTAAAATATTGAAGAAACATTAATAGTATTATTGAAGTAAAGGAAGTATTGGTAGAGATGCTTTAATGTGTATATTTTTATTATTCTGATGCATCTGGTTAAAAAATAGAAGTCATCAAGTTTTTTGGAGATTTCAAGTTGAAAAATGACTATTCAAAGAATGCTTATGTTCACTAGACTTTCAAAGAGATTTTTGGTTGAACCTTCAATTTTTTTAAAGCGTCTGCTATGTAATAGTTACAATGCACTCAAAATTGTCAAATGATTTTGAACTACCGGTGCACATCGTTCTCATTTCATTAGATTTGTTTTCTTATTAATAAAAAATAAATAGAGTGTTTAAGTGGAAGTTACTGGTTAGTATATTTTAATGGAATTGGAAATTCAAACTAAATCTAGTATCAGTATTTCAATAATTTTAAAATTTATATCGAAAAATGTGTTATTGGTTTCATAATTTATAAATTTTAATTCAAATTTATTAATATATCTGATTTCATGTTGGATTTGAAAGGATTTGTGTACATTTCTTTGTTAAAAATACAAAGATTCAAATCCAAAGAAATCTTTTAGATTTGTAAATACTAATTACAATTCATAGGTTAGGTTTAAAAATCTGTATATTTTATTTGGATTTATAAATATTGTATGAATTTATAAATCAATTAAAATAGACAAACCAATTACACCTTAAGTAAATATCTATTTGTTGAGTGATGCCATACAAAGAGGGTATCAGTATGGTGAAAAAAAAATTAAGTTCTAATTTCTTACAGAAAATTTGACAAAATAATTTTTTTTGACAACAAAATATTTTTGTAACCCTTTGTAATTGCGTATTTACAAAAAAAAAGCATAATTCCTTTTTAATAAAAATAATAAGATTTTGATTTATAAGTCTGGAACTTTAATTTTGTTAAGTTCTATAGCATTCTCACTTGGTTTCTCCATCATTTTTTTTAAAGGAAAATGCATTATGACTTGAAAGTGTCATGATATTTCTTTCTAGTCAAACAAATTGTATTTGAAATCAGCAAGTTCCACCACCATACACAGATCAAACGGTGTTTATTTCAAGAGAACAACACATTTTATTGTATTTGAGCCAATTTGAACAAACTAATAAAGCCAAGTTTGCTCTCTTGAAAACTTGACACTAGGTGTGGGCAATCGGGGTCCCAATCGGGTTTCGGTTCGGGTTCATTCGGGTTTCGGGTTTTCGGGTTCATGAGTTTCAGCCCCATTCGGATATTATAAAAAATCGGGTCGGGTTCGGTTCGGGTTTAGTCGGGTTCGGTTCGGGTTTAGTTACATGTCCAAGATCCGGTTGAACCCGAAATAGTTTCGGTTTCGGATACTAATCGGGTTATTGGTTCTACAATTACTAATTTCTACTTGATTAAATTTACTATATCTTCAATTATTTCAATAAATTTGTGTATTAAGCTTATTCAAACCATATTATTGTCATTCAAAATATTTTTTTGAAACTAGTCCATCAACTTACAAAACTTGTCATCAAACTATACGTGAAAACATTAAACATATCATGATTCATGACAAACCAAAACTTTGTAAGAAAGAAAATCACACATAATGAAACATAAAAAATTAAAGTTCACAACTAACAATTATATAAATTCCTAAGAATACTATTTAAATTTTAAAAACAACAACATTGTTTAAACTTCTAAACAAATGTATTTATAACTAAACTTCAAATGCAATGTCAAGCATAAAACATTAATATTAACCAATAAAATATATATTAGAATAAGTATTTTAGTTAATTATTTATGTAATAATTAATTTATTGTAGGTATTTAATAATATCTTATTATGTTTTGGATACATCTTAGAAATTCATATTGGGTATAGTACAAGTTTGTTTTGGAATTTTGAACTTTCGGGTTCTTTCGGATATCTATTTAAATTCGGATTCGGTTCGGGTAAAACCCATAACCCGAAATACCGCAAAACAAGATCCATTCGGTACTTATCTCGGGTTCGGATCGGTTCGGATACATTTTAATCGGGTCGGATTCGGTTCGGATTTTCGGGTTCGGTTTATTTGCCCAGCCCTACTTGACACCATACACACTACTAAAGCCAAGTTTGTTCTCTTGGAGTACATAACCATGAATCCATCAACAAGAAATGTAGCTACCGTACTTCTTCCTTTATATATTGACAACACTGATGAAGTCAATGAGTAAACAAATATTTAATCCCCAAAGTTAGTTCTATGTTTTTGAGTAAAAAACAAGAGTAAAATTGACTAATTTATATTTCTGAACAAAAATCAGAGTAAGTTGCAGATGCAGTTCACAAAACTTATACTAACTTTATTCATGGAGAACTTTAAATCGCTTGAAGAAGAGGTCTTTTATATCCCACAACCTTTTAACAATGCTGTTACGTTAATCGGTGTATAAAGACTTGTAATGAATTTGGATGTTTGACAAAGAAATCTCCATTATTAGTTTCAAAGATCAACTAAAACATGTTTATCTATAATACTTGTCTGTAGTTCTATAACCTATTTTTTAATTTTCATATGATAAGTTTTTTGCCTAAGTTAATCCTCATACCATCTCAAGAATTCACGCAATATCGATAATTAATAAACAACACATTTTATTTTACATCAGCAAGTTCCAACGGTTAATAATTCAGAAAGCGACAACTTAATAAAAGAAAGGGCAAATCTCTCAAATAGCTCTTTTTGAAGTTTTTGTCACAAAAATAGCACTTAAAAAAAAAAAATGACCAAAATAGACTTTTTTTATTTTGAAAATTTTAATATTTTTAAATTTTTTAAATTTTTAAAAATCAACTCCAAAACCTCCACCCCATAACTCTAAACAACCAAAAGTATAAATATATATTTATATCTTTTAATAAAGTCTATTTTGGTCATTTTTCTCTTTAAGTGCTATTTTTGGGACAAAAACTTTTTTAAGTCTATTTTGGTCTTTATCTCTAAAAGAACTTATGCAAGATAACTAATACTAACTTAATTATTTTAATATACTAATTAAAACATTAATCATTTCATGAAACCTTGAGCCATCTTAGCATAGTCTCCAAACCCATGGCTACCACTTCCCGATTTGTCATCTCCTTTCTTACCCGCCGGTTCTCCAGCTCCTCCACCGTGACTGCCTCCTCCGACTCCACCACCGTGGCTGCCACCGCTTGAGGAGTGAGGGTGTGAAGATTCATACTTGTGAAGATAACTTTCAGCCTTCTCTAGGTACTGACCCACACCGCTTTTCTCATCAAACTTGCCGTATCTAGAAGCGGCGTCGAGGATATCAGCGGTGGCTCCGGCAACTTTAGCTTTGTCGAGCTTGTCAGTCTCACTGCGAGCAGCAGCTTGAGCAGCTTCAGCTACAATCTTGGCACTAGCCATGAGCTCAGCGTTGGTAGCTGGCCTATGTCCGCTATGAGTTGTTGGACCGGCATGACCGGGTTTGTTTTTGTTGTGGTGCGGCTCCGCTTCTGAACTTTCCGGCTTGTTGTCTGAAAACTTTTTCAACTGATCGGAGAGAAAATCCATGTATCTTCTCTGTCTTCTAGATGAAAAATGTATAATAACAAGTTATCAAGATGATATTATTGAAAAATTGAAAGCACAGAAAATATACTTACTATTTTTTTCTTTGTGTACATATTCAACTATGCCTTTAATCTTTATCCACTACTTCCTGCACCACATATTTACTTGAAAACATTTAATATGTCAGGATTAGTCGGTTGAGGTTTTGATGGGTGGCACAGGAAAATGGGTCCGTTGGCCACGATAGTGTCTATCCAACTCTGACCATTGACTTTGTCGGCAGAGTAAACTTTGAAATAATAGCAGGCTTTCAGGTGGGCTCATGAAAAGCCCAGGTGGTGATATATGTCCTAGCCCAACTTTGGTTGTCATTCCATACATATGTAACATCAAAGATATGTCGTGAAGATAAATCCTATTTCTTTCTCTTTTGTCAAACAAGATGACTACGACATTGTCATGTCATAAAGAGAAGTGAGCAAAACGAATACCAAGAAGATCAAACTGTATATTATATAATAGGAGAAACACCTATTTACCCATTAAGCGGGAGAAAATTGTAACGACCGTGATCTTAGGACCAGACCAATTTGTTCTTTTTTTAATTAAAAATCCAACAACCTCTTTTAAACCTTTGTCACACATTGGAAGTTTAAGTTTTCTTCCTCTTTTTTCTTCTCCTATATAAGAAACTCCACTCTTTTTCTCCTTTTCTCATCAAGTCAAAATATTTTCTTTGCGTGTGACAAGTTGTTGTTGGAATATCTGACGACCAGTCATTAGTTAATTTTTCGGGTGGGATTTCCAGCAAGCTTCCGGCGGGATTTCCGAACGAGCTTTCGGCGAGTTTTCTGGTAAGTTTCTGCCTTCATATTTCTAATCGTAGAAATCTATTTAGGGAAGTATCCAGTTTAGGAAACCACCATTTTAGGAAAGTTTCTGTTTAAGGAAAGTTTCCGTTTTTGGAAACTTTATTTCTTGAGATCTGAGCCGTTGATTCTCGTATTGCAGTTGACCTCAGTTGACTATCTTCCGTTATTCATTCCAGCCAGTTGCTAAGGTGAGGGTATATTCTGTAAATCCCGTTACTATTGTAGAATTCTTTCTATCATCGTTTAGTTTCAAAACATGTTCCGTCTGATTGAATCGAGTCTTGTGTGATAGTTAGGATTCAATGTAAACCGGAATTAGGGGTATAGAGGATTCAACTTGATATGGATTGAGTGATGTTAAATGATGTTATACATATTTATACATAGTTAGGAGTAGGGACTATGTGATGAGGGCGGCTGTTTAGAGAGATCTGGATCAGCAACGCTTATGAGGGCGGGGATTCGGAGACATTCGGGCTATCGACGCATATCGAGGGTGGAGGCTCAGAGATGTTTGGGCCATCGTCGCATATTTGTGTGGGGCTTGGTGCAGAGACGTTTGCATTCGACGCTTATTGGTTACGGGCGGGGGTCCAGAGATGTGTGGGCTGGCAACGCTTATTATGTTGTCGTATATCCTTATGAGGAAATGCGGGGTGTATGAGCTAGTTATGCACTATCAGCGCATTGTTTGCTCTGTGTGATGCTTTAGGCGTCGTCTTTGTTCATGCTAGGGCTAAACTTCCATAGTGAGAGTTCTATTAATTTAGTCAGTGGTTTGCGTGTCTAGCATCCATACCTCACTGAGTGACTCCCCTGTTACTCACCCCTCTTTCTTCCCCTTTCAGGTGAGCATGACGAGTAGTCAGATATCTGGACGGTTTGGTGTCTTGGGGATCGTCGTATTTTATACTGGTTTTCATTCGGTTTTATACGAATTTTTTCGATATAAATTATTCTGGTTATTAAATGTAAAAAAATGATTTATCTTGTATATATGTTATTTCTGTTTCTAAATTTAAAATTTATTTATCTCCCTTTTATTTTATTAAATATTTTAATATATGTTATTAGATATTTTTATAAATCAGTTTAATTCGATTTTGTACCGGTAGTTGCACGCCGTTCTCAAGAGAGGAGGATACGGGTGTTACAATTTGGTATCAGAGCGGGGTTCCGTCCCGGCTCTGACCCGGGACGGCGATTTATGGGACCCGGATTTTTGCGATTTCAATGTTTTGAGATTGGGAGTTTTTGAAAAAAAAAATGGCACCCTTCTGCCTAGTATCATTCGGTTAGTCGATAGAGATTCTGATTTTCTTTCCTTCTGTAGGAGAAGACCAAGTTTTCTTTCATTTTCATCGTCTATTATCTTGTGTTGTTCTCTTCTTCGAAATCGTGAACGTTCTTTCATCGTCTCTTTGGAATTCGGGACGAATTCCGATTAAGTGGGGGAAAATTGTAACGACCCTGATCTTAGGGCCAGACCTATTTGTTTTTTTTTTAATTAAAAACCCAACAACCTCTTTTTAACCTTTGTCCCACATTGGAAGTTTAAGTTTTCTTCCTCTTTTCCCTTCTCCTATATAAGAAACTCCACTCTTTTTATCATTTTCTCAACAAGTCAAAGTATTTTCTTTGCGTGTGATGAGTTGTTGTTGGAATATCTGACGACCAGTCATTAGTTAATTTTTCGAGTGGGATTTCTAGCAAGCTTCCAGCGGGATTTCTGAACGAGCTTTCGGCGAGTTTTCTGGTAAGTTTCTGCCTTCATATTTCTAGTCGTAGAAATATATTTAGGAAAGTATCCAGTTTAGGAAACCATCATTTTAGGAAAGTTTTTGTTTAAGGAAAGTTTCCATTTTTGGAAACTTTATTTCTTGAGATCTGAGCCGTTGATTCTCGTATTGCAGTTGACTATCTTCCGTTGTTCATTCCAGCCAGTTGCTAAGGTGAGGGTCTATTCTGTAAATCCCGTTACTATTGTAGAATTTTTTCTATCGTCGTTTAGTTTCAAAACATGTTCCGTCTGATTGAATAGAGTCTTGTGTGATAGTTAGGATTCAATGTAAACCGGAATTAGGGGTCTAGAGGATTCAACTTGATATGGATTGAGTGATGTTAAATGATGTTATATATATGTATACATAGTTATGAGTAGGGACTATGTGATGAGAGCGGTTGTTCAGAAAGATCTGGATCAGCAACGCTTATGAGGGCGCGGGTTCGGAGACATCAGGGCTATCGACGCATATCGAGGGTGGGGGCTCAGAGACGTTTGGGCTATCGACGCATATTTGTGTGGGGTGTGGTGCAGAGACGTTTGCTTTCGACGCTTATTGGTTACGGGCGGGGGTCCAGAGATGTGTGGGCTAGCGACGCTTATTATGTTGTCGTATATCCTTATGAGGAGAATGCGGGGTGTATGAGCTAGTTATGCACTATCAGCGCATTGTTTGCTCTGTGTGATGCTTTAGGTGTCGCCTTTGTTCATGTTAGGGCTAAACTTCCCTAGTGGGAGTTCTATTTATTTAGTCAGTAATTTGCGTGTCTAACATCCCATACCTCACTGAGTGACTCCCCTGTTACTCACCCCTCTTTCTTCCCCTTTCAGGTGAGCATGACGAGTAGTCAGATATTTGGACGGTTTGGTGTCTTGGGGATCGTCGTATTTTATATCGGTTTTCATTCGGTTTTATACGAATTTTCGATATAAATTATTCTGGTTATTAAATGTAAAAACATGATTTATCTTGTATATATGTTATTTCTGTTTCTAAATTTAAAATTTATTTATCTCGCTTTTATTTTATTAAATATTTTAATATATGTTATTAGACATTTTTATAAATCAGTTTAATTTGATTTTGTACCGGTAGTTGCAAGCTGTTCTCAAGAGAGGAGGAGACGGGTGTTACAATTTAATTGTAACATCCCGAGTTGTGATATATAGAAAGGCTTAAGAGAATTGATTTGGCTACCTATGTCACCAAAGTTGACTTACCTTTTCTGTCGCACATCCGTTTACAACTCCAGGGTTAAGCGTGCTTATGCTGGAGTAGTGAATGGATGGATGACCTATCGGGAAGTGATTCGCGATACTGTGTGAGTGAGGCCAAAGCATGGAGAAATGTCATGTGGTGATTGCAGGGTCAGTATACAATGATTTCAAGCCTTGGAAAATTAACGTACCGATCGTTGGAACGGGATGGGGCCCACGGGCTGAGAGAGCGGGCGTGGGTGGCCCATTAGCCGTGGACGGTCGGAGCGTTATAGTGGTGATATATAACCTAGCCCAACTTTGGTTAAGTCATTCCATGTGAGATATCAAACAAAGTCCCACATTGGAAGTTTAGACAAGAAGTGTCTAATATATAAAGAAAAATCTAACTCTAATTAGTACGAGGCCTTTTGGGAAGGAAACCAAAAGTAAATCCATGCGGGCTTGCCTAATAGGCCCAAAGTGGACAATATCGTACTAATCGGATAATAAAGAGTTGGACATGGGCTCACACAAACCCTTCAATTGGTATCAGAGCGGTTTGACGAAAATCTGCAAGAAGACCAAAATACCCTTCGAGTAGGAATGGGACCCTTCAAGTTGGAAGAGGAGGTCTGTGGCAAAAACTAGTCATAAGATCATGGACCTGTGAAGTTGTGGGATAAACATTCTCAAAGGAAACCCTACGATTACTGGTACAAGATGGTGCCAAGATGATCCGCGAAAGGTGAAACACACGAGATGAGTGTGGTCCTTAGTTTGAGGGGGAAAATGTGAGATATCAAACAAAGTCCCACATTAGAAGTTTAGACAAGAAGTGTCTAATATATAAAGAAAAATCCAACTCTAATTAGTACGAGGTCTTTTGGGAAGGAAACCAAAAGTAAATCCATGCGGGCTTGCCTAATAGGCCCAAAGTGGACAATATCATATTAATCGGATAATAAAGAGTTGGACATGGGCTCACAAACCCCTTCATTCCATACATATGTAACATCAAAGATATGTCGTGAAGATGATGACTACGACATTGTCATGCCATAAAGAGAAGTGAGCAAAACGAATACCAAGAAGATCAAACTGTATATTATATAAAAGGAAAAACACCCTTTACGTAATGCATGGAGAAGCGAAGAACAACAGGTGGTGAAATCTCAAAGGAGTGTCATGAGTTTTCTGTTCTCAGGTCACCCCTTCGAATCTCCTCTATTCCATTTTTTTTCACCTTACTAAATGTTTTAAATCTTTTCTTCACCCTCCAATCTTTATTTTCTATATATATATATATAATATGTGCGCGAGTATACTCTGTTTTGTGTCTGAAACAGAGACAAAAGCCAATGCTGAGTTCATGACTAGTCTGCTTTATTAAAATCTTGCGACAAAAGAAGTTTTGTCTAATAATGGTAGACAAAATCAAAATTAAACAAAAAAAAATTGGAAAAATCTAATAAGATAGATCAAAATCTTTAGAAGGTGCCATGTCATAAATCAAGTTTGGTTTCAAAAATGACTCCTTAAGCTAAACTGATTTATTATTACCAAAACCCAAACACAAAACCATCAAACTAAAAAAAAACGTTGACTTTTCAACTAACCACCACCTCCTCCTCCGTACCGACTCACCATGATCACCGTACACTCTTCCTTGTTCTTCTTCTTCATCTTAATCTCCTCCGTTCACTCCACACCAACAATCTCATTCTCCCCTCAAACCCTAAACCGATCCGGCGACACCGTCACGATCCAATGGACCGGCGTCAAATCACCCTCCGATCTCGACTGGCTAGGCATCTACTCACCACCCGAATCTCCTCACGACCACTTCATAGGCTACAAGTTCCTCTCCGATTCGCCCGACTGGGAATCCGGGTCGGGTTCAATCTCCCTTCCCTTAACCAATCTCCGATCCGATTACTCCTTCCGGATCTTCCACTGGACCCAATCCGAAATCAACCCCAAACACCACGACCACGACCACAACCCTTTACCCGGAACTCGCCATCTCTTAACCGAATCAAACCGGTTAACTTTCCGGTTAAACCGGCCGGAGCAGATCCATTTAACTTACACGGATTCGGTTAACGAAATGCGAGTGATGTTCGTTACAGGAGATGGTGAAGAACGGTTAGCTAGATACGGTGAGGTTAAGGAGAGATTAGACAACACAGTAACAGCGCGTGGAGTTAGTTACGAGAGGGAGCGTATGTGCCACGCGCCGGCGAATACTACAATCGGTTGGAGAGATCCAGGCTGGACATTCGACGCAGTCATGAAGAACTTGAAACCAGGAGTTAAATACTATTACCAAGTAGGAAGTGAGTCCAAAGGATGGAGTGAGATTCACACCTTTGTCTCTCGAGATGAGAACTCAGACAAGACCTTAGCTTTCATGTTCGGAGACATGGGATGTTTCACACCTTACAGAACATTCATCCGCGGAGAAGAAGAGAGTTTATCAACCGTGAAGTGGATCTTAAGAGATATCGAAGCTTTAGGTGACGACAAAGCTGCGATTGTGTCACACATTGGTGATATAAGCTATGCTAAAGGCTACTCGTGGATATGGGATGAGTTCTTTGCTCAGATTGAGCCTATAGCTTCCAAAATACCATACCATGTTTGCATCGGTAACCATGAGTATGATTGGCCTATGCAGCCGTGGAAGCCAGATTGGGCTGCTTACGTTTACGGTAAAGATAGTGGTGGCGAATGTGGTGTACCGTATAGTGTTAAGTTCAACATGCCTGGGAACTCATCTGAAGATCTAGTTCGGAACCTTTACTATTCTTACGACATGGGTTCGGTCCATTTCGTTTATATTTCGACTGAGACGGATTTTCTTAAAGGAGGGAAGCAGTATAGTTTTATCAAGAGTGATTTAGAGTCTGTGAATAGGAGCAAGACGCCGTTTGTTGTTGTACAAGGTCATAGACCTATGTACACTACGAGTACCAAAGGTAGCGATGTCGCGATAAGAGTGAAGATGATTGAGCATTTGGAACCGTTGTTTGTTAAGAACAATGTGACGGTTGCTTTATGGGGACATGTTCATAGATACGAGAGGTTTTGTCCCATTAGTAACAACACTTGTGGTGAGCGTTGGCATGGTAACCCTGTTCATCTCGTGATTGGTATGGCTGGGAAAGAGACACAACCGATTTGGGAACCGAGGCCTAACCATCCGGATGTTCCGATATTTCCTCAGCCTGCTAGGTCAATGTACCGTGGAGGCGAGTTTGGGTACACTCGGTTGGTTGCTGATAAGGAAAGACTTACTATTTCTTATGTGGGCAACCACGACGGAGAAGTTCATGATGTGGTTGAGATTTTGGCTTCAGGGGAAGTTATTAGCGGTAGTAGTGATGATGGTAAAGACACAAGCTTGGGATCTAAAGCTGAGTTTGTAGTGTTGTGGTATATTGAAGGAGCAAGTGTGATGGTTTTGGGAGTGGTCTTGGGGTATCTTATAGGTTTCTTTAGTCGTCGAAAGAAAGAAGGAGGTGGATCATCTAATCCTGGACGTTGGATCCAAGTGAAGAACCAGGAAGAGACATGATACAACTCGACTTGTGTGTTTTGTTTACTTGTCACACAGGTTATATGTATAGCATTCTTATTATAGAAAGATACATCCAAAAGCTTGAAGGGTTAGTTTGCGATACTTAAGTTTTTGTTTAGTATGAAAAAGAGAGGCTATGTAAATTTCATTTGCAATAAATTGATAGACGACCCTTGGAGTTATCATCATTCTCTCGCCATTCGTCTTGACCAAATAGTTCATCAATGATGTTCCAAGTAGGTAAGAGATCGTTGTTCTTGGTCCAACAATATGATGATGTGAGTCTCTGGTCACAAGCATCATCAAATGAAAACGAATCATCACCAGATCTGTGGCACTTGTTTTCAACCAGGCTATGAGAGAAGATCATATTGGAGTCTTCCTGTAACTCGAAGGACACACACGAGTCATCTTCTACATTAACCTCACCATCTCTTGAAGCCTTATCCATATATACACAATGAGCATCGTTATCTGTTAACTCTTCTTCTTCATGTGAGGAGCTTTCTTTGTTGTTGTCTTCCTCATCTAAAGATTTGCCGCTGCAAAAAACGTCGTATTCTACTTGCCACTCGTCATCATCACTACCAACGTCTAGGCTTCTTAACCGGTTCTGAATTACCCGTCTTCGCAAAATGAAGTAGTAGCTAACAAACTCCTTCATGGTTCTTGAAGGAAAGGCCATCTCTACCCAGTGAAACAGGATTGGAGCAGAGCTAGTTGGCCGAAGTTATCCGAACGTGACCTTGTAACCCTCGTGACACCAACCAAACCACTCTGCTATTGATAACTTTCGGTCAATTTGTGACTGTTAAAATACATATTCTTTTATCGGCCGGAAGCAAGGGCGGACGTAGAGCATGGCCTATGGGGGCACGTGCCCCCATTTACTTTTGAAAATTTATTAACCTTAAGCTTGGTATTTATACAAGTTTCCCCAATCCAAAAAAATATGTATAGTGAAAAATTATGTGTGTGCCCCCAGCTAATTATGATTTTAGATCTGCCCCTGGCCGGAAGCACAAACTTTCTTGGTTTCTATCCAAAACCAGCTCTGGATTGGAGTATACAACTTTGTGAAAGAGATCTTCTAATTGGTTCAGGTGTGTCTTACATGCTTAGCATTGCATTCTTTGCATTCAGCATCAAAAGGTCGCTTCAATCCCATGTTTTTAAAGACCTGAATGATAAAGAACCAAAAGTTTATTTTAGTCACTTTCCTGACATTAAACGTTTTCATAATTAATAAAAGCAAGCTCCTCTCTTTAGAAAGAGAAAATTCTCTCTTGTTCACTCATTCTTATCTTTCACAAGGGAGAAATTTTCTTGAGGAGAGAGTTTATTTTTGTTGTAAAATAAACTTTCGATCAATGGATCGATTTTGTTCTTCGCTTTAGGCGATTTACAGCTTCGCGATGGCGAATTCTCTTTTTCGTTTAGACGATTTTGGGGTGTTAGCTTCAATCAAATCAGATCAGTTTTCACTCTTATCTTTCTCTGGTTTGAATTGAACATAAATAAAACTCTATCTTAGTTCTTCTCCTTCTGGGTTACGTGTTTTATTCCGTTTGATTGACAAGTTAGAGTTCTCTCTTTGTTAGTAATGCTTAGTTCTTGACTTAAGTGGTATCAACCTTCGCTTTTGGGATTAAAGTGAAGTATCTGCGATGACTCAAGACCTGAGATTTGGATCTTGCTTTGGAGCTTCAAGTCGGAATCTAGAAGAGTTGGAGTTGACATAAGAATCAGCGTTCCAACAAGATTCTAATCTTGTTTCATCCAAAGCTCTTTCTTGGATTTAATCCTAACAACTGGAGAAGAAAACCTGGAAATTGACGGTTGTTGAAGGCAAGAGGAACATACAAGCAGCCTCAATCAAACTGGGACAAAGTTGGTCAAGATTCCGGTGAGTTTTACGGCACTGCCTTTGCTTCTATGGGTGGAAGAGATGAGGCCACGTGTAGTCGACGTGTCAAACATGCTCTTCATCATCATCTTTAGGATTAAGGGCTTTGTTTGAGCTGAAATGTAATTGGGTCTGTTTGTAAAATTGCCCTTTTGGGCTTTCGTTTTATAAAACGAAATCGTTGACAAAAAAAAAATACGTTTTCATAATTTACATAAGGGAACTTTCAATAATTAGAGGCAAAAGCTATATCATTTTGATTTTGATGGATGTTGAGTTTATTATAACCTCCGACCGACAATAGTGATTAACCGTAAGAACCAAAGTTGGTTTACTTTTCTAATTGAGTATTGGGTAATTTTAATTTTGAGTCAAAAGTCAAACTTTGTACATGGGTAAGTGTTTCCCCAAATTGAGTTAACCCTAAATTTTTCAATTCAGGATTATAATCATGAAATCACGAGTGCCAAACCAAACAATCAATAAATTACTGCAACAGAAACAAAAGCCCCAAATAATTTTCACCATTATAATCATATGATATCACAAGTAGATTTTTCAAATAAACTTTCATTGAATGATGATCAAAATTTTCTAACATCAGTTTTATGATATCAAAATTATATTTGTGGTAAAACATATTATTTCAAAGATGTTTTTTTTTTGTAATTCATCTAGTTTGTATGGTTTTCAATACATTAGTTTTATCTAAATGTATGATAACGTGGCAATGTTTTTTTTGTACAGATGCTTACCAATAAAATGTTTGTTATAATATTTGCTTAATGAGATAGTGAATGCATTTAATTTGTTATTTATCAGTGGAACATATGGAAAAGGATTGCTTTGACGTTTTTTTTGTTGAATTTTTTTTTTCTTTGGTCACTATGATATAATTAACTGGTCTAATCTTAATAAGAAACATTATACACTGTCTAATACAAGAATTATGTGTGGTTGAGATAAACTTTTCACTACAGCACAAGAACTAGCTCTTAAGTCTCTCGTAAATTCATATTTGAAAAAAAAATCCTCATAGATATCAGTTTTTTTCTGTATGCCGAAAAGTAGTTATAGCTTTACAAAGTTCCTGTAAAAGACTTCACGAGCAAGAACTAGATCTTGCGATTCGATTCTAGTGAGTAATATGTTCAGTAGGGCAGTGGAAGTCATGTGAATGGGAAGTGGTTTTAGTGCGGTTGTTTTTTATTATCTTTATTATGTATCGAGAACATGTGGGTTAATTAGTGTTTACGACTTTACTAGTAAAGATGATTTCTTGAAGTGTCTTGAGTTAATACTATTTGAGAAAAGAATTTAAATAAAAATAATATGTTGGTTTATTAAATGATAGAAATATATTTTAAGTTAGTTAAACAAATATTTTTAAAATTAAATTTTAAACTGATGATCGAAGTTTAAACTAATTTTATGTTTACTCAAAACATATAAAACTTTAACTTAACACCAATAAAAAATTACTGAAAAACATGAAGTTCTTTTTAGGTATGGGCAATGTCCCAATCAGGTTTCGAGTTTTAGAGTTCATGAATTTCAACCTCATTTAAATATTAGAAAAAATTTGGATCAGATTTGATTCGGGTTTAATTGGGTTAGGTTCAGGTTTAGTTACATGTACTAATGTACAAGATCCGATTGAACCTGAACTAGTTTTGGTTTCGAATACTAACCGGATTATCGTTTTAAAAATACTAATTTCTACTTGATTAAATTCAATATATTTTCAATCATTTCAGTTAATTTTTTATTTAGCTTTTTCAAACTATATTATTGTTCTTTAAAATAATTTTGTGAAATTCGTCGATCAACTATATGAAACTTATCGTTGAGTTATACGTGACAATATTAACCATATCATGATTTATGACAAACCAAAACCTTGTACGACTGAAAATCACACATAATGAAACATAAAAAAATTAAAGTTCACAATTAACAATTCTATAAACGTAAAAAAAAATATATTATTTAAACATTAAAAACAACAACATTGTTTAAACTTCAAAACAAATGCATCATAACTAAACTTCAAATGCAATATCAAATATAAAAATATTAATATTAACTAAATAAAATATATATTAGATTAAGTATTTTAGTTAATTATTCATGTAATAATTATTGTAGGAACTTAATAATCTCTCTGGATACATGTTAGAAATTGAGATTGAGCATGGTACAATTTTTGTTTTTTTTTGAATTTTGAAGTTTCAAGTTCTTTGAGATATTCCTTTACGTTCAGATTTGGTTCGAGTAAAATCCATAACCTGAAATATCGTAAAATAAGATCCATTCGGTACTTATATTGGATTTAGATCGATTCAGATTCATTTTTCTTAGATCGGATCCGGTTTGGATTTTCAGATTCGATTTATTTGCCGAGCCCTAGCTTTTATAGTGGATTATTATTGTTCACCAACAACAACATGAAATTAATTAAAAAACTCTTTATTTCGTGTGAATGAATTTTAAGAAAGTACTCCCTCCGTTTTTTTTAATTGACGTTTTAGGGAAATTTTTTTGTTCCAAATTATTTGACGTTTTCAATTTTCTATGTAAAATTTATTAGTAATTAATATTATATGACCAATGATATAATAACTCCTATTTTATTATTAGTTGTATTGTGGTTAGGTAAACAATTAATTATATTTTTGTTTAGAAAATGATAAAAAATTAAATATTTTTTAATCTACGTACATATAGAACGTTAAATAAAAAAAATGGAGTAAGTAATAAAATAAGAGACAAAGAGACCAATTTATTAAATGCCAACAAAAAGTAAAATGCAATTATTCCCTCCGCTGGTTTCGTTCATCACTGTTGTCATTGCTGGAATAAAGTTAACAAATGATTTTCCTTGTTTTTTCAAAAAGTTACTTACACGCACTTTTCAAGATCTAATTACAATTTAATCACTAATTAATTCTCTTAATCATCTCACTTAACAGTACTCTCTATTCAGAAGAAAAAAAAACATAAACGAACTCAACGCACAGCAGAAAAGAAAAGGTTATAGAGCTACTAAGCTAATTGAATCTCTCTCTTTCTCATTATTCTCTGACTCTTGTCTCTGGTCTCTTTGTCTCTAACTTTTGCCATTGTTGGTCCAAAGCTAAATCCTTTTCCACAATCCTATTACAGAGGTACGCATCTCCAAAACCCTAAAATTCATTACAGTCTTTGTCGTGAATTATTGTTTTTTTTCCCCTACATTTAGTGTTTCTCTGATCTGATCTTACTCTCTCATCTCCTTCGCCATACTCGAGATCCCATCATGAAAGTTTCAAGATTGAGTTTTTATTACGTTAAATTTTCGTCAGACAAAAATTCAAAATTGGCTTATGTTTCTCACTAACTACTACTTTAAGTAATGTTTCTGTTTTGGGAGATGTTTGATCTGCAAGATTTGTTTGCTTGCAGGTAGGTTGGTGGGTTTGATTTTCTATCGCCTTGTGTTGTTTATCTTCAATTTGGCTGCATTACAAGTTGCCCATTTCCTGATTTGGATCATAAGAATGGAAAAAACTTAGCTTTTTGTGAAAACTTTCCACAAATGGATTTGATCAGGTGATGAGACTATGCACCTACTTCAAGGTTGGGACTTTGTCAGAATCTTTAATGATAAAGATTCTTAGGACAGCAAGAGGAAGGTAGTTCTTTATGATATGACAAGTCTTTCCTCGGTGTTTGGTCTCAGACCACGGATCAGAGCCGTGCTTTTCTTTATCCTAGGCGTAGTGGCTTTAGTTACCATCTTAGCACCGAACTCATACGATCCTTCTACTAGTTTGACACTTGTGCCCAACATTTATAGTAACTATAGGAGGATAAAGGAGCAAGCTGCTGTTGATTATCTTGATCTAAGGTCTCTCTCCTTAGGAACTACTCTTAAAGAGTTTCCTCTTTGTGGTAAAGAAAGAGAGAGCTCTGTGCCTTGTTATAACGTAACTGGGAATTTGCTTGCTGGGCTTCAAGAGGGTGGCGTGTTGGACCGACACTGCGAGTTTGAGATAGAGAAGGAGAGATGTGTAGTTCGTCCTCCACGAGACTATAAAATACCACTTAGATGGCCACTTGGTAGAGATATCATATGGAATGGGAACGTCAAGATAACCAAAGACCAGTTTCTTTCTTCAGGAACCGTTACAACAAGGTCCCTTCTCTTGACATATAACAACAGTTTCTTCTAATACAGTTTTTTTAACGTTTGGATTGTTTACACTGTTAGGTTAATGCTGCTTGAAGAGAATCAAATCACCTTTCACTCGGAAGATGGACTGATCTTTGATGAGGTTAAAGACTACGCTCGTCAGATTGCTGAGATGATTGGCTTAGGAAGTGACACTGAGTTTGCTCAAGCTGGTGTAAGTCCTCTGTTTCATATGTAATTTAAAAGTTTTTGCACACAAATTAAGAATATTGTTACCCTTATTTAATACATTATTTTGTTAATTAATGAGCTAAAAATGAGGATAAAACTAGAATGTCTAATATATACATTGATGATGTAAAACACCACTTATAACGCAAAATTTGAAGGATAAAACGACACTTATTATGAAACAAATGGAATATCTTAATTAATGAGCTTCTGACAGTTCTGATGATGCTTGCAGGTACGGACTGTGCTAGACATCGGTTGCGGATTTGGAAGCTTTGGTGCACATCTAGTGTCTCTAAACCTGATGCCTATATGTATAGCTGAGTATGAGGCAACTGGGAGCCAAGTCCAGTTAGCTTTAGAGAGAGGCCTTCCTGCAATGATAGGCAGTTTCTTTTCTAAACAGCTTCCTTATCCTGCATTGTCTTTCGACATGGTCCATTGTGCTCAGTGTGGCATTAGTTGGGACATCAAAGGTAAACTACAAGTGTCACAATTTTGAGTTATGTGCTGATGTGATGACACTTTCTGTTTGTCCCTTGAGCAGATGCAATGCTACTTTTGGAAGTGGATCGTGTTCTGAAACCGGGAGGGTACTTTGTTTTAACTTCTCCTACGAACAAAGCTCAGGGAAACTTGCCAGATACGAAGAAAACAAGCATCTCTACAAGAGTGAATGAGTTGTCTAAGAAAATCTGTTGGAGTCTAACAGGGCAGCAGGATGAGACGTTTCTTTGGCAGAAAACTGCAGATTCTAATTGTTATTTGTCTCGGTAAGTATGCTCATGAGGCATTGAAAGTGTATCCATAGCTTTCCTCCACTAATGCTGTTTTGTAACTTGTTTGTATAGTTCTCAAGCTTCTATACCTCTTTGCAAAGATGGAGATAGTGTTCCTTATTACCACCCACTAGTTCCATGTATAACCGGAACCACAAGCAAACGCTGGATACCTATTCAGAACAGGTCTGCTGATGCAGGAACTACCTCAGCTGAGCTTGAGATTCATGGAAAGTGTTCCTTTTGAGAAACCCACTTCACTTGGTACTACTGTATGTATCTTCAGGATCTAAGATACTTCTGAATGTTTCAGGTTTAAAACCTGAAGAGTTCTTGGAGGATACACAAACATGGAGATCAGCTCTTAAAAACTATTGGTCCTTGCTTACACCACTGATATTCTCTGACCACCCAAAGAGACCCGGTGATGAAGATCCTCTCCCTCCTTTTAACATGATACGCAATGTGATGGACATGAATGCTCGTTTTGGGAACTTAAACTCTGCTTTACTCGACCAAGGAAAGTCCTCTTGGGTGATGAACGTTGTCCCTGTCAATGCACCTAACACTCTTCCTATCATACTTGATCGCGGCTTTGCTGGTGTTCTACATGACTGGTGAGTGTGTAGATTGGTTAAAGAAGACCCTTGATGATAACACTTTTGATTATGTTTTTGTTCACTGTGTGCAGGTGTGAACCCTTCCCAACATATCCAAGAACATATGACATGCTTCATGCCAATGAGCTTCTCACACATCTTAGCTCAGAACGGTGCAGCTTAATGGACTTATTCTTGGAGATGGATCGGATTCTTCGCCCAGAGGTTCATATTATAAACACCATTCTTGTTTTTTTCCCTCTTTCATATAAATAAACTTGAGCCTTGTGTGACTAAATATAAATAGGGATGGGTTGTTATAAGTGACAAGTTAGGAGTAATAGAGATGGCACGTGCACTGGCAAGTAGAGTGCGTTGGGAAGCACGAGTCATTGATCTTCAAGACGGTAGCGACCAAAGAGTTCTTGTCTGTCAAAAACCATTTCTCAGAAAATAACTTGCTGCGAGTATATACGTCTTCTTTCACACTATAAACAACAGTTACTATTCACTAGTACACAGTCTTTTCACGTGTAAGTTCTCTCTTCTCTTAATCAAATCCTGAGCTTCAAAAAAAAGAAGTAAATCAGTCTGATGTTTGTATAGATTTATTTGTTCTAAACAGATCCAGACAATGCATCCTGCAAGTTCTGTCAGATATATAATATATTATTCTTTTCTCGGACAGAAGATGAACAGTTGAAGGAGGTTTTGTAAGAATGGAAGGTGTAGCTATAAGTAGAAGAAAAGAGTTTTATATTCAATATTTTTTTCATTTTTAGTTTTTGCTATATTTTCATTCATCCAATTTTGTTTCTCTAATTTTGTAAAGAGACTACTTCTTTTTAATATTATCATCTAAATTGTATTTTTGAAGGTCTGAGATGATAGTAAATGAGATTACTCCTTTGTAAAAGAGATTACTCCGAAATTGTAGAAAGAAAAAAATAAATTTAGTGGATGAGTGGAGACTACTCCTTTTTAATAGTATCATTGAAATTGTATTTTTGAAGTCTGAGATTAGGCATGGGCATTCGGGTACGGATCGGTTCTTTCGGGTTTTTCGGATTTTGAAATTAGGACCCATTCGGGTATTACAAAATTCCGGGTCGGGTTCGAGTCGGGTTCTCCCGGGTCCGGGTGGGTTCGGTTCTTATGATTAGGAACCTGAAAATAACCAAATAACCAATGTATCTGAAACGGGTTCGGGTATTTGTATCCAAAGTAACCATATTACCCGATTTGATTCAGGTATTTTGTAACCAAACTACTAAAAAGTACAAAAAAATAACCAAAAATACTCATTTAACACGGTTTTATTTGAGTATTTGTATCCAAAAATACACAAAAGTATTAAAAATAACTAATATTTTTTATTTATAATTTTAATTTTAATATTCAACTAATTATAAGTATAATTATAACTAATATTTTAAGATACATATTTACATTTTGGATATCTTCGGATACTCATTCGGTTCTCGGTTCGGATCGGGTTCGGTACCGGTTCTTCGGATACAACAATTGAAGACCCATTCGGTTATTTACCCCGGGTCCGATCGGATTCGGAACCCTGATTTTCGGGTCGGTTTCGGGTCCGGATATTTTGCCAAGCCCTATCTGAGATGATAGTAAATGAGTTAGTGTATAAAACTCCAAATGTTTCTTTATTTATTTGTGAGAGAGCAAATTTAAAAAGATTGAGAGAAAAGATGGTATGAGAGATGAATGTTTTCTAAATTGTACAAAGAAAAATAAAATAAATGTGGAGATGCGGGGGATCGAACCCCGTGCCTCTCGCATGCAAAGCGAGCGCTCTACCATTTGAGCTACATCCCCAATTGTTTAAACCATCAAATTATATGTATTAATATAAATTGTATCGTTTGGCTTTACATTCCGTCTTAAACTTTGTTCATTTACTAACTTGATATATTGTAGTATATAACTCTTTCTCAATAACAAATAAAAGGATTTGTCTTAAAAAACAATTCATATGCATCTTTAAAATTTCAACAATATGTTCCATTATATGTGTAATGTGCTATCAATGCTAAGAGTATCTAATTATAAACTTATGGTATTCGATCCAAAATTCGCCATATGATTATGTTACTAAGCCCAAATGTCATCGCAAATCATTCTCCATAAACCACGACGTTCTGGCGACACAGTTCTTCAAGATTTTACATTATTGTGAGTTTGTAGTCATTGTCCAATAAAATATATTTAGGTATGACATCATATTTGATTAATGACTATTCTTAAACTCGAAACTACACATCCAAAAAGGATTTATTTATGTATATTATAGATACAGATAACCTCGAATATACACGTATATCTATGTTGGAATATTGTTCGCTCATGTGTTCTGTAAAAATCAATCATGGTAGGATATGCAGATGATATAATAGGATATGAGCAATACAGAACTTTGCATAAAAAGTTAAAGCAGTGAAAAATTAAATATATCTACCTCTAGACATTATTTGAAAATTATTTTTTCATCTGTTTGAAGTTAATTGTGACATAGACATTTCCATTTAATGATGATTTATAATTTTAGTAAATTTTTAGAATATAGTAATAACTCAAAAATCATCATTAATATAGCAATAAATAATATAATAGTAGAAATATAAATATGATAATATTTTAAAATTTTCAAAATATTATTTAATTATATTTTTATAATATATAATTTTTAATAAAACAAATGTTCAAAATTTTATGCAGTACTATCACAATATCATTAGTTTCTTTTTAATATTTACAAATTTTAAAAATATTATTTAGTTTTCCGTTTTGATATTATACACTTAACAAAAAAAATCTTAATTTTATATAATTTATTTTAATATATTTTAACCAAAAAATAGATAAAAAATCTTTCCAAGATTATAATTTTAAATATATACATATATTATTAAATATAAACTCAAATAAAAAAATTTTATTTTAATTTTTACATATAATTAAAATAAAATTTAAATTAAATATTGCAAGTAAATAATAAAATCTAAAAATAACACAAAAATATTTTATATATAATTCAAATTTTAAAATTTTTATTTCTGCACATAATGCAGGAAAACAACTAGTATATACAATAAGATTGTTCTTAAAAAACTAGAAGGTACCTAATTCCCTCAACACATTAACCTGTCATTGTGGAATTCCCTTTGTGTTATTAGTCTCGAATTCCCTCATTCATCTCCTTTGAATAAACTTTTTGCATTTTAAATAAATCTAATAACCTAAAATTAGAATACTAAAAGTAACTTTTCTACTGTGAAAAATATATATGTGAATAATCACATTATAAGATAAGAAAATTATACAACATGACATAAACTGAGGGAAAACATTGATTGGTTGGTCGCATTTAGTTCAAACCAATTAAAATCTTCATCTGCAAGACTCCAACCCTTAGCTTTTGTAAAGATTCTTCTTTAGAATCCAACTTTAGTTACATCTTTTACTTTTCTTTAATTTTGGGGATGAATTTCATATATATATTTCTGTCGAAAGGTAAAGAGATATTTCCTTTTTAGCATCCCATGCAAAGTACACGCAAAAAAGAGATTCTCTCGTGACACGTTTCGACTTACTTCTCAACTTTGATTTCTCTCTGAATATCCCCTTTGTCTGTATTAAATACGGCACCCCATTATTTCTCACTCTTCTTTTTTCTATATTCTTCATTTTTTACGTGTTTTTTTTCTATTATTTATGGTGTCCGATGGTTATCACCAACCGACTATTCTGTAAATTATAGGAAAGCATGTTAAATTTTTGGTGGCTAAAACGAATCGAACTGCTGGTACCGTATTGAGTTATGCTTTGATTTGTATGTTGTCCAAAAAAAAGTTTTGATTTGTATATTATATACATTTTTATTATTATTAATGAGTGTTTTGAAACTGACCAGGTTGGTCCGACCGAACGTCCACGACCAGGATACTGATCTGGCTTGGTTCTTGTCCCACCAAAACTCGAGAATAACATTAGCAAAAGGCAATGATCGGTAAAAACTCAAAGATTTTTCTTTTCTATATAGCGAAGTCAAACTATATAAAATGTGGTTAGAACGTTTAGAGCATGACTAACCCTGGTATGGTTTTTTAATTTTTCTAAGACACGTTTTTTAATTTTTAACTAAGAAAACTTAAGAATTGTCTTTTAAATAAGAAACATAAAAGTCATCTCTTAGCCGAAAAATATTAAAAAAAACAAATTTTACGTTAAGAACTCCATCTTAAGAGACCAGGGTTAATCAATGCCTTATATTCCTGCTTAATCAAGGCCGTGTTTGTTTCAATTTGATCATTTGAGTAACAGGCTGTTTTTTTTTTCTCTTCTATAATTTTGAACCAGACCAGTTTGGATCAGTTTGATTGCCTCGATTGGTAGCCTCTATAAAATAAGATCGATATATGGTGACCTTAGAGATTAGGCAACAATTTTATAAACAAGCAATCTAATAATAGATAAATACAAGGATATAACTAAGTCACTAAAACTTATGTCAAAAACTATACATTTTCAAAAGACCTTTTTTTTTCCTTTGTCGCCTTGCAAAACTAAAAGAGTTCAGTTTTGTACTTTCGTGGCCTCTAAAAGTAGAAAAAAGATACGAGTAGTCCAAGTTACGTTCCGTTCATCGTTCATATTTGAAGTATTATTTTTATTATCCATATCACAATATGTTTGATTATACAACTAGAATATTTAGTTACATATATATATATGCTAAGTTATATATATAATGAAAACGGATTATTGTGTGTTTATTTAAAATTTCAAGAATAGTTTAATGTTTATCATAATTAAACTCTTGAATAGGATATACGTAATAAAATATGTCCTATATAAATCATCATAATTAAATTTATATAGCCAAATTGTATTAGTCTGAGTTTTCAGTCTTTTAGTTCTCACAAAGTAGTTTAATTTTGTTTTTTTTGACAACAGTAGTAGTTCAATAATTATTGAACCTAAGATAAAATAAAAATATGAAAGACAATGCAACACAGGTTAAAAATGCGAGCGAAAAAATGTCTTTGAAAGGTTTAAAATATTTATTTTCTCAAAAAAAGAAGGTTTAAAATATTTCTAAGCAAGAATCTTCTACCTTCCTCGCCAATTCACTAATGCCTGGTTGGAAGATTCTGCGACTCTAAAACTTATTTGAATATTATTTAAGTGAATATCTGTCTTAGTGTAATCAATTAAATCAGATATTCCCTTTCTTCCTCTCTTTTGCGTCCACTAAATTTTAGAACAATTACTCCACAACTTTTAAAAATTCGATTTAGGAAAAAAACAATTTTGATCAGTCGTTATGTCTCGCTGTCTTTCTCTCGTGCGACTGTAAATATAAAAATCGTGTTGCCTAGCTAGTATATGCTTCTTCGATATATTTTGAGTCTCAACTCTCTCTTTTTCCTTAATTTATAAACACGTATAAGGTGGAAGAATATTTCATTTTTCTTTTGGCACCGATTCTAAATTACCGTAAATGTGCCAAACCATATACTATTGATTCCTTTCTCATATATGGATGGCAGTGGTGAATTGGTGATTCCATACATAGCTTTAAATGTATTTTTCTTTCACAAAAATGTTCTGAAAATATGAAAAAAATCAAAATCTTTAGCTTGAACCTATTTTTATGTGAGCAGCTAAAGTCATTTATTTAAAACAGTAGCATAGCTAGGAAACATACAGTATTTTAGCAAAAAAAAAATCCTAATTCTAAAAGTATAAGATATACTATATGTGAATTGCGAAGTGGTGAAACAACACAAGCGGAATATATTAGCTTTTTCTTACCCATTTGTTCTTTATAACAAGTTTCCATATATTCCCTTTTGTTCTCTGCTGCTTTATATCCTACTCTTTTCTCCTTTATCCTCCCTTTTCTCTTTCTTTCAAATGGAATTATATTATATAAAAAATTGAATAAACTCGGCACAGTATTAAATAGATTAATTTTATATTAAAATGTAATAACTTGACAAAAGGTGATTAGAAACTAAGCATATGGAATAAGATAAAAAACCTAGAAATAAAAATCAGGTGGTCGTAGTTTAAGCTGAGCCACTGCAAAACTCATATAATTATTTTACTATTAATGATTAAAAGTAAATTTATTTGTAAGCTATGAATAATTAGGCACAACAGCTAAATTGTTCACTTTTAATTGAAAAAATAACCAATTGAGCTGTTGTGGCGAAGTAGACAGAGATATTTTTGTTAACAGAATATCCTTTTGATATTAGAAAAATAAAAGACAAAGTTGTTGCAATTGTTTTCATTTTCCAATTTCTTCTGATCACATTTTTATTTAAAACATGACTGGTTTTCCCGTTACCACCCGCAAACGCAGTTTTTGCGGTTAGTAGCGGTTGTTGGCATTTTGTAACAATTATACAAAACGCTATAAATCACTTCAAACTGCTATAAACCTCTAAAATTCAAAAACTGGTTCCAGCTAACGGTTGCTGTTGCGGGCGGTTGCGGGAGGATAAAAGATTTTTTTATTCAAAAAAACTATGTAAATAAAAAAAAATCAATTAAAATTTTAAATTTAAATAATAAATACCAAAATATATACATTATATTGTAATTTATATTATAAAACTTTGAAGAAAAATATTTCTATAATTTTAAAATAATTTAATAGTATAATTTTATATTTATTATAATAATATGATTTTTAATATTATTATAATTATATAAAATATAAATATTGTTAATTTATTATCTAACCAATGTTGCATTTAGTAGTTAACCAGTCATAAATTTCCCGCAAACGCAACAATTTTTAACCGCTTTACAAGTCGTGCAAATCTCTTAATAACGCATAAAACTGCAACCGTCCGTATTCGTAAACTTCTGTAATCGCAAACGCAACCGCTGCGGTTACACCAGTCAGCCCCTTAGTGTTGGAAGGGAAGGCTCGAGTGGATCACTACCTTAATTTGTTTGTTTAAAACTACTCTAGCAAAAAAAGATTAATAAAAAAAAAATTAGTTTGATCAAGAGACTGGACCAATAGCTAGCAAACAAACATTTGGTTAAATGGATGTTTATAAGCAAGCTTCCAAGTTTAGTATTAATATTATCATCATATAATTATCCTAAATTCTTTTGTATCAATAAATTATATATATATATATATATATATAAGAATACTAAACTTGAATGTAAAATAACTACTAGAGAACATGAAAAAAGAAAAAAATGATAAATAAAGTAATATGTTGAAGTGTTTAAAGTGGGGAAAGTTGAGACACTCGGTCATAAATTATGACTCAGTGTCTCAACTTTCTCTAATCACAACTTAAATTTTATAAGCAGTATACATCTATAAAAAGATTTAAATTATTTTTGTTACTTTTTACTCTCTTTATATATTTTATAATATAAGTACTGTGATAAAAAAATATACTCTTGAATATAGATCTGCACTATTTATATTTCTGAAATTAATTTTATATGTATTATATATTATTTATTCTTAAACGGAAAATAAATTTTGAGATAATAATATAAAAGTAATATTAAAAAAATGCAGTTTTACATTTTTATTTTAAAACTAACAAAAAGAAATATAAAAATTGGTAAACTTCTTTTACAAAGTTTATTTCAAAAATATTTTGCGTTATTTTACATACAACGTTATTTAAAATAGAATATTAATTTTATTTAGCTTAGGGCACTAAAATTGGTTGTCACGGCTCTTGTCATAATTCATCAAAATATCAAAATCTTCCATATACACTTCTTTACAAGCCCTGAAATGATCATATAGTTGAAGTCTAAATTGGGAAAGCATCGCACTAGTGCTTATATAATTTAACGATATTTGTTTGTTTCTAATTACTTTTTTTTCTTTAAAAAGGAATGTACTAATATGAGTCAAATGATGTTGATCAATGAGACTGATTAGACGAAGGTTAGTGTATACCAACTGGCCAATTTCTTTCCTTTCACGTACATTTTCCAAAGAAGTTTTTCAATTAAAGTAGGGGATGAATACAATATGTTAAAAAAATTAAATAAGAAAAATGTTTGAAGGTTAAGGCAAAACAAAAAAAAAGTAACAAATTGAAAGCGAATAAGATATTAAAAGTATATATAACCAAAACTCGAATTAGAAAGCATCCACCAACCTAAAAAAATAGAATGAAGCTTCACATATCCAAACAAAATTAGTGGTGAGAACTAATTTTAGTCAGGAATGGTTAACCTAACTAAAACCAATAATTTAGAGACCACTTAAATCCTCCAAACCAAGAAGGACAAGTAGGATCACATCAAAAAACCAAAACAACCAAAAATTAATCAGAAAAATAAACAGTCTCAGTTCTCCAAAAACCATCTCCAATGATACATTATTTTGAGGAAAAACATAAAAAAAAAAAGGAAAAACATAAAAAAAATAAGGAAAAATTTTCTCCAATGGTACACCATTTTGAGGGAAAAAATGAAGATATGAATAGTAATACATCAAATTTGAAAAAATACTATCCATAATCTCATTTAGATGTTGAACTTTTTTTATTCACAAATTAATCCTTAAACTTTACATAATCTTGTTTATATCAAAAAATATTAAATATACGTGTTTTATACTTTAGTAAAACTATTAATACTTTCATGAACACAATTATAAATTCATATATATCATTATACATTCTACTAAAAACTAGACTTATGTATATATTAACGATTTCTTAAAACAAAAATTATCTTAGGTAAAATTTGTAAGTTATATAAAAATAATTCTTAGAATTTAATAATAAGTATTAATAAAATAATATATTTGGAATATTCTCTTTTGAAGGGGGAAAAGAGGAAAATCATTAAAACAAAACTCAAAATTATTTTAAGTTTACATTATTTGGAGGGAAAGAATGAAGTTATCAATTGGAGATGCCCAAAAAAATATCCAAAGCCAAGCTAATAGGTATCTAGCTTAAAAGAAAACTAGACTTTAATCCGCGCGTTCGCGCGGATATATATTAAAGTTTTATAACAAATTGATAAAATATTTATTACTATTTAGGGCTTTGTATTATGTAATTTAATATGTATTGTTTGATATTATTAATATATAATATATATATATACTTTATTCATATTTTTTATGAAGCAACATATATTAATATATAATTAACTTGTATCTTAATATATTTTTAAAAAATTAAAATAAATATAATCATATAAGAATCAAAATAGAATAATTTTCTGTTTTTGTTATTTTTTTGATGTTTTCTAGTGAAAATTAATTAAACTTTTTTTATAATTCTCATTGATCAAAATTTATTTTAAAGATTTTGTAATTTAAAGAAAATATTTTTTTTATTTAATTTACAAACATAAACTATCAACTCTAAACTAAAAAATCATATAATCATATAATATAACTTTTTATCTTGTATAATTTATTTTTATTAAAATTAAATTTATATTTCTAACTTTATAATTAAATTTCTAAATTAAGATACTATATAATAAAAATATATAATCTTTATTTAAATTTAAATAATACTAACCGCATCGTTGTTAACCGCTACAACAATTCTTACTGCGAGGCTATGAACTTTATTCAACAATCAAATATTTCAATTTATACCCAAAGTATTTTAGTAAAAAAAGGCCGTAAATTGAGAAAGTTCTAATTTTACCACAAATTGATACATTTTTTAAAAAAAATTAGTTGAAAAGATAATTATTTTCATAAATACCATAAATTTGTGATTAGAAAAAAATACTAAACTAACTCTAATAAATCCTCTATACATGTTTAAAAATTATCTATAGAAGTTTATAAACTTAATCAGATCCTCTAACTATTAAACCCTAAACAATAATAATTAAATCATACACTCAAATGTTAAGATATTTTTGATTAAAGATATTTCTGAAAGGGCAAATCTCTCAAATAGCCCATTTGGAAGTTTTTGTCACAAAAATAGACCTTGAGAGAAAAAATGACCAAAATAGACCTTTTTTATTTTGAAAATTTTAATTTTTTTAATTTTTTTTAATTTTTAAACCTCAACTCCAAAACTCTCACCCCATAACTCTAAACCCTAAGTTTAGATTAGTTAACCCAAATGTATAAATATATATTTACATCATTTAATAAAGTCTATTTTGGTTATTTTTCTCTTTGGGTGCTATTTTTGGGACAAAAACTTTTTTAGGTCTATTTTGGTTATTATCTCTTTGTGAAAATTGATATCCGATTAGTGATATTATAAGCAATTTCTCTTAAACATTCCAAATAAACCATATATGAAAAAAATCTATGCATGGTAGCATCAAAAGGCTTAGTTAGGCTTTTTTTGAACTTTAATTAGTCTTAGTTAGTATCAAAACTTTTCTCTCTCTAGATCACTCCTGGCTCTCTCTATACACACACACATATATTATATGTATGTGTGTATGATGACAGATCACTTTATTCCCTCCCTCTCTTTCAATTGAGCCCTCTAAAAAGGACATGAACCTCCTCGTGATCCTCCTTGTGTCCACAACCTAACATTTTATTCCCCTTTTCATTTATCTTCTTCATTCTCTCCAAACCCTAATTTCGCGAACCCTCAAAATCATTGAATATATTTTAAGAAATATCCAGCATATAGACATCATCTGAAACTTGAAGTGCCACCACAATTTTTTTTCTTGATTCCTTGATCATCTATTTATAGCCAAAAAGACATTAATTCATACTTTCCTTACATATACAAATATAGAGAGTCTGTAAAAGATATATATATGGCTTCCTCATCAGAACTAAGCTTGGATTGCAAGCCACAAAGCTACTCTATGCTTTTGAAATCATTTGGAGATGATTTTCAGAGCGATCAAACCACACAGAAGCTTGAAGATCTTCTTTCTCGCCTCGAGCAGGAACGTCTCAAGATCGATGCCTTCAAACGCGAGCTTCCTCTTTGCATGCAACTCCTTAACAATGGTACATATATGATATATCCAGTTACAAATAGTTTTAAATAATATGTGTTAAAAATATTTCCTTTGTAACAAAAATAATAAATGACTTAAAACAAGAACATAAACCTAACTAACAAATACGTCTAGAAGAGTTTTTGATTTTCTTTTTTACTTTTTCAAAAGATCTTTATTCATTAATTTAAGATTTTATTTCATGAAAATCAGAGCTTGCTTTTGATTCTTTGAATCACAAAACTTTTGTTAATTCCTCTCATCACTGAAATCAACAAATTTAACTAAAGTGATTTTAAAGTTTATAAGGTTCATGCTAGTTACATCTTTAACTTTCATGTTTTAAATTACTTTAATATTTTTTTTGCAGCTGTGGAAGGTTACAAACAACAGCTAGAAGCATATAGGGAAATTAGTAAAAACAGCAACCAAAGTGTTGTGACAAGACCAGTTCTTGAAGAGTTTATACCCTTAAGAAACCAACCCGAAAAGGAGAACAAAAAAGGCAATAATTGGATGAAGACTGCTCAGCTTTGGACCCAACCCGAAACCAAACCTAAAAACATTGATCCAACTATAAATAAGTCTCCAAAAGACGAGCTTGCTAGTAGTCCGAAACTCGGACATTTTGATGCGAAACAAAGAAATGGTGGTGGGGCCTTTCTTCCTTTCTCAAAGGAAAAATCGTTGGCTGAGTTAGCTCTATCTACGGAGGTCCAAAGAGCATCTCCGCCCAATGAACATACGAATGACCACGACGGTAATGATGAGAGCATGATCAACAGTGGTAATAACAATAATAACAAGTCAAATAGTAGTGGAGTTTCTTCGACAACAACTCAAAGTAATAGAAAGGCACGGCGTTGCTGGTCGCCGGATTTGCACAGGAGATTTGTTCAAGCTCTTCAAATGCTAGGTGGTTCTCAAGGTACAAATTATTACAGTTAATAAATTTATGTTTTTCAATTTGGTGTATATTGGTTTACCATGGATAGTGGTGTTACATAACATCATGCTAGTCACTATGATTTTTCACTAGAACATATATATATTGGATGCGTCAAACAAATCATTATTGTACAGTGTACATATACAACTCCTAATTTCTATTTAGGAGTTCCACCGAATCTAAATTTTAGCTAGGGGTTTGTTCTAATATAGAATTAAACACTGTGTACATATAGATGTAGTATGGATCCATTTGCCTTGCTTTAATTTAACTGCGGTTCATTAGCAGTTGATTAAAAAAAAAAGTAAATGAATTTCGAGATTTTAGCTTTTCAGTTATTAAAGTATAGTTACTAAAATATATTATGAAACAATTTTTTTGTCGACTATCCATACAAGAAGATCAAATTCTCCTATAAGAAGGTCGATATAGTATTATAGAATAACTTGACCAGACAAAAATTATGAATCATACTCAATTCGAATAAATTAAAACTTGATTTGATTTTTGTATTTTGATTCACATTTGGATTTGATTTCAGTTTATATGATTGGGATATATTAAACTATAATTTTAACTTAGTTAAAATAAAGTTTTCCTTTTTAATTAAATTGATTTGATAGTTTATGAATTAAATCCATAATGTATGGTGTTTTTTTTTTGTATTGTTGCAGTGGCTACACCGAAGCAGATAAGGGAACTCATGAAAGTTGATGGTTTGACCAATGATGAAGTCAAAAGTCATCTCCAGGTAACCTACATCACACGCCACCACAATATGCTTACTTCTCTAGAACTTTAACACATGATTATATTACGTTCAAACAGAAGTATCGGCTTCACACAAGAAGACCAAGCCCAAGCCCACAAACACCAAGTGTGCAAGGTCCTCACTTAGTGGTCCTAGGTGGTATATGGGTCCCACCAGAGTACACCACCGCACACGGCGGCACTCCGACTATCTACCACCACCAAGTCCAACACCACCATGGCAACGCGGCCGCGCAGCCTCCACCACACTTTTGCTCCTCTCAAGAATTCTACACAACGCCACCTCCACCGCAGCCACTCCACCGCCACCACTTCCAAACGTTTAACGGCTCATCTGGCGGTGGCTCCGCGTCCACGGATTCAGCTCATCATCAGTTAACGGACAGTGCCGCCGATGAAGGGAGATCTCCAGAGAGTAGTGGTGGAGAAAGAAAAGGATTGGCTGCTCTTAGGGAAGAAAGTGGCGATCATAGCAATATTAATGGAAGTGAAATAACTCTCAAGTTCTAATTTTTGTTCTTCTTGATTAATTTTATTAGAGGAAATTAATCTAGGGTTTAGGGTTTGTGGGTGGCAACGTGACTAAATTCATATTGCTTGTATCTCTCTCTATGTAGTTCTTAGTAAGAAGCGGCGAGTGTTCTACACATCGAATTTATTATGAATTATAATTTTTGATCTTGTTAAATATTATGTCACTTCATTATAAAATTCTTACGACATTTATATACTTATACAAGGGGAGATCTATAAAGTTTCTTAATCAAAAACATAGTATTAAAAATAACCAAAAATAGATCGAGAATACTTTTTTTTTGTTCACACTGCTTTAATTATTGGTGACTCTTAGATAAAATGAAAAATGTAAATAAAAGAATGAACAATTATTCATTTGAGGAATTGAGTAAAATTAAATAATTTTTTTGCTCATTTTGTTTTTCATAAAAATTAGAGAGGAAAAATTTCCTTTATAAATTCATTCATCCATGAGAAATTTAAAAGAATAAAGTGGAGTGAGACTTATCTGATTAAAATTGACTAAAAATTCAGTTTTTAACTGGTATAAAATTTAAAGAATAAATAATTCACCATTATTTTTCCTAAAACATGGTCACCAATTGGAGCCTAAACTAAAAACATTTTTTTGACTAAAAACTGAAACATTTTAATCAAATTAACTTAAATGATTTTAAAAGACAAAAAGCAGTAAAGGGCACGCGACCCATACCGCTACATGTCCCTCCACCCCTGAATATACCCAGCTAAAAAGATGTACTCATTTGTCTGCTTTTACTTAAGTTGGTGGCTTATGCTCTGATGCTCATATGATTGGATAATGTAGATTTATGATTTTTTTTTGACATGTGATCTATGAATTTTTGTAGGCGTTACGAGTCAATTCCTCTCGTACCCCTAAATCTCAACTTCTAATCTCTCTAGGACATATTTCTTCTTTTAATTTTATATGTCAAACGTAAAAACATAAAATTAAAATTGAAACGTAAATATTTTTTATTTGATTTATAGAATTTGATAAAAATATTTCAAAAATCAAAAACCTTTTTTTTCCATATTTTCACGAAAATCATCAAAATATAATTAAAAACGATTTTAAATTTTTTTTTTTCGAATTTGAAACCAATAGAATTTAAATATTTGCCCATGGGTTCACCCATCCATTGGGGGGAGGGGGTTAGGGTTTAGTTTTGAACACCGGATAGGATTTAATTTGAGGGTTTAGGTTTTGATAAAAAAAAAATTATGAAATAGGGGTATAAGAGATCACGCGAGCCCATAGGAGATTACCTCTAAAAAAATAGGGGTACAGGAGAAGTTGACTCAGGCGTTACTCATATCTAAATTAATTAATCAAATTTTTGTAGCACCACCTATTGGGTTTTGTAGCACCACCTATTCAAGTAAGCCTTCCTGGTTTTGTCTCTCTCAAATTCTTACATTAAAAGCAAATATTCTTTTCAATATGTGTCTCCACCAATCACAACGATCTTGTCAAAACCCTTTTTTCAATCCGAATCATCCACTTTACTTGAGATTTCAAGTTAAAAAAAAAAAAAACATAATACATCTCTTTCTTTCTAGGTGCAACTTACTGTCTATGCAGAGATGGAGTTGGAGAGAAAGATCTTCAAACTTCAATAGACTATGCATGTGGAGTTTTAGGTGATTGTAATCCAATCCATCAGAAAGGTCCTTGTTATCAACCCAACAATGTCAAGGGTCATTGTGATTGGGCAGTGAATAGCTATTTCCAAAGATCTGGACAACTCCCTGGAAGCTGTAATTTCTCAGGAACTGCTACTACCAGTCCAAATCCTCCTTCAAGTAACTCCTCTCTTTAATAAAAAACCAAATCTTGGTCTAATGAAGTCAAAGCTGCAATATTATTGATGATTTCCTCTGTTTTTGTTTTGTAGCTGTGGTTACTGGTTGCATTTATTCTTCAAGTCCTGGGTATGTTTACTAAATTAAACTCTGAAGATTTCTCAAAAAGGGCAAATAATTTTTAAATTTCATTGTTGATATAGCCACTAACCATTTTTCAATAAAACTTATTTTCTTTTATTTATTTTCAAGATTTGGTACGAGACAATGTTTGGTTAAAACCTGTCTCTAATGTGACTTGAAAGATTTTGTGTTTAACCTACTTTTTTTGTCTACAGCCGTGCAGGGATAACCACGTCAACGAGACCTCCAGGAACACCGACGTTTCCGGGACCTCCTGGCTTTGGTCCGACCGGAGGTTTTGATCCTTCAGGGAATGATGCTTTGAGTTTGTTCACTTCAGTAGCACTCACACTCGGTTTCTCCGTTATTTTGTTTTAGGTTTTATGTTTTGTCTTTCATCTATGCAGTGTAGTTGATTTTATTGGAATCATTCCTTTTTAAGTGTGATATGCTGAGTGAAGAGAACACTTACCATAATGAGAATCTACACAACTTCAAAGTGGTAAAGAATCACATTCTAAAAAAGTTTTAACTCTTAGAATATTTATATGTATGTTTTGTTTTCTTTATTATACAAAAAAAATTCCATATATGCAATGACCCAACTCCATCCAACGGTTCGATAGCAAGAGTTCCGGTCAAGCATGCATCCTCAGCAACGGAGAACCCGGCGGCAACATAACACCGCTTCTCGTTGCGTTTGGTACTAATAGAATCCGTTTGATGTTGATACTTGGATCCTTACTAAACCGGTTCTCCTTAGATACTTGCTTAGATTTTTTTTTTTTTTTTTTTTTTTTTTTTTTTTTTTTTGATTAACCTGGGGGAGGCCCATGGAGAGATCCAGACTAATCTCCAAGGGGAGGTGCAGCCCACGGATAGACCCTCTCTCCGGGTATTCAAATGTTGCTTAGATTTTGAGTTACTCCTTTGTCGAAATGTTGGAGCTTTGTTGTCTGAAGTTCACTTTATCTTGCTTTGTACTGACAGAATATAATTGGGTTTGTCATTGTACTTTGTTCATGTCTTCTTTTGACAAAGATCTTTTTTTTTTGACTTGTGTAATGGATTAGCAGGTCATGTTCCCTTCATCGTAGGTGCACCAAGTTCCTGAAGGTCACGCTGGAGCGTATTGGAGAGGTGGTGCTCTTCTCAACATCATTACAGAGCCAGGTTTTCATCTCAAGCTGCCTTTCATAACCCACTACGAGCCTGTTCAAGTCACTCTCCAAACAGATCAAGCAAGTCTTAAACCATTATTTAGATTACCAATTAAAAGCTTGGATTGTAACTTCTTTTAGCTAATTACTCTCTCTGTGCCTTTAGGTGAAGGATATACCATGTGGTACCAAAGGAGGTGTCATGGTTACCTTTGAGAAGATTGAAGTAAGACCCTATGATTATTCTTTTCACTAATTACATGAAGGAATGTAAAATATATTCAACCCAAAAAATCATTTTTACAATATATGCATCAATAGTTTGAAATCTATCGAGAGCTAAAAACTAAATGCCAAACAATACTTCTGTAAAGAGTGATGAGAGTAATAGATTAGAAGAATTGTATATTGACTCTCATGAAAATAATAGTTATGACTACATACATATTTATACTAATGATGTTTTCTATTCTATGTAGACACAAATATATGTAATAACTTTTATAATAAATATACAATATTTGATAATAATATCTGAGATGTATTATTCCTTGACCTGACCTCTATATGCTCCCTCAATCTCAAGGTGGTAATGGAGTGGTAGTGGAATGGCAAGCTTGAGATTGACTTGTTGGTAATTTGATGGATTGACAGTGATGACTGATGATAGTGACGTGCCTTCTTTGGCGGTGGTGATTTAATTTATCTTGAAGCGCAAAAGCTTATGGAAGAGACGTGTTGCTTATTGAAGATGCAGCACATACCAAGAATCTCGTTGTGAAGACATGGCTGAACCCACATTATGGAGTGCGGTAAAGTATGTTACTCCGTAAAGAAGATTTGTATTTTTTTTTTCTTTTTCTTTTTAATAATGAAAATCAGTAAAATTAACTGAAAACTACTAAAAAATCAGAAATCCTTAAATATGAAAACTTCTTCTTTTTTTTGTAGACTTTTTTTAGGAGCTTATAGCTTAGATTCAAAGGTACTTTGACATGAATAATAGAAGCACAAGGCTTGGATTCAGGAGTCTAAAATAGACTTGAACAACATGAAGCTCAACGGCTTAGATTCAGAGGTTCATGATAGAATCACTTAACAAGAAGTAAAATAAAAAGAAGCTCAAATGGCTTAAAGAAAATAGAATAAAAGCTCTATGGTTTAAGAAAATCAAGAAACAAGAAACGAACTGATCGTTAGATCATTGTAGGTCTGATACCATGTAAAAAATGATGAGAGCAGAAGATTGGAAGAATTGTATATTGAATCTCATGAGAATAATAGTTATGACTACATACATATTTATACTAGTGACGTTCCCTATTCTATGTAGATACAAATATATGTAATATATTTTATAATAAATATACAATATTTGATAATAATATCTAATATATATTATTCCTTCTATAACTTCATCCACATCCCAACAGCTTAGTTCACCTTGTCTCAAACCACCTTCCCATTTCTCTTTCAAACCTGACATTATGCTTAATATGTTTAATATGGAGTCCCAATCCGAATGATATTCGAATGCGAGTTCGATCAAAAGAAATTTGCAAACTGAATAGAATAAGAAAAAAAATAGTTTTCAATTTGGTTTATCTTACCCAAAAACCACACAAAAATGAACTGAACAGACCGAATCTCTAGGATTACATCAACCCGACATTTCTACGACTCTATGGGATATCAAGTCTACAAGAGTTAAGAGAAGTCGCAACCCAAAAAAAAACAGCGTAGCTCCAAAGATGGTGGGTTAATCATAGGAACCGCTTCTCGCGACTTACCACACTTTCATCAATTAAGAAAAGAGCGAAAATATATTTAATGTGTATAAGTTACATATAAACCATGCGTATTCCCAAACACGTACAAGTTTTTGATTAAACTAGTTTGTTTGAGATTACATTTAGTGGAGACAACTATACATCTTTGTGGACTCAATTTTTCTTAAGAAAAAAGTAGGTGAAAATTATCCAATGTTTCAAAATATGTTAATAACTACACAATGTTTATGTTAATACATGTTATATATGAAGTAAATTATTATATGGTGATCAAAATCGGATTTAATTGATTTTAGAAAAAAATTATGGGGTCAAATTGTAATTAAACAGAAAATCAAATTTAAAACCAAAAAACTAAGTTTTAGAAAAATTAATTATGTACATTAAAATCTGATTGGGTAAAAATTAAAGAAAATAGTTGAGAACAAAAATAAGATATTTATAATTGAAATTTTATATTTTAATATTTATGCAAACTTTAAAAATATAAGGATAATAACTTTGATATAGTCGATCATATTAATTTTCAATATAAACATTTTAAAGAATTCATATTTTTGAGGTTTTAAATTAGAAATAAATTTTGGTTGACGGATTGTAAATATATTAACAAGATGAATTATTTTAGAAGTAAAAACAAAAATCCTATGTCTCATAACACTTACAATTAACACATAAATCTATAAAATATCATTTACAAATATATTACTCATATCAATAATTAGAATGATATAACATACATAGGCATTATAATTTTATTTTTTAATATGTTACCGTAATTTGATACACTGTTTACGAATACCAAATTTATAATCTTACCTATAGATACTAAAATAAGATTATGTTTACATAAAAAAATTATGTATTTGTTATCTGTATATATGTATGTATATCTGTTTTTTTTCGTCAACATCAATATTTTTTTTTGTAAACATTATGTCAATATGATCTTGATATATTATGATATTAAAATTTACGTAGCATTCATTTTCTTTGACTTCTAATATAATTTACCTTGTTAATATATTTACAATCCGTCAACCAAAATTCATTTCCAATTAAATCCAACTAATATCAAACACGTTGGATTTTTTTTTGTCAACACAATTCATTTCATAAAATCCAATGGACTAAGCAGATAAGATTTAAAGTCTATAAAGGCTCAATCGAATAAACTTAACCGGTAAAAAATCAACACTAATGAGATGTGTATTGATCGACGTGTCTTCCACCGAAAGAAAATAGGAACACGCAACATCAACTTGGAGACAGATCTAGCATCTTCCACTGACTTCACATCACACCTATTGCCGGTGTCTTCTCCGCCGCGAAACCGGTGTTTCTCCGTCGCTAACCACTGTATTCTCCACTTATATTTGCCACCATTGATAGACTTAAGGTTTCCTCTGAGATCACCCTCTTTGTAGATTGCCTAGGCATATGACCATATTCGTGTATCTCCAGGGAGGTTGGATGAGGAAGTGATATATACCATTTGTCAGGACGTCCATAAGATCCCAGCTCTTCATAATCTAATCTCACCATTGCTAAGACTCTCCCAATCTTTTGATTTACAAACAATGAAATACTACATGCAAAGCACAATTTATTGGCCATGTAGATTTATAATCAATTAAAGTAAATAAGCAAAGATGAGAAAAGAAGAACAAAGGATATAACTTTCGGAATTTTGACTGAAGCACGCAAAGAGGATTTTTCTAGTCATATTGAAACCTTATTAATTCAAACCAAATCGGAAGTAAATGATAATCATGAAGAACTACTTTGATATTAGTTTGAAAAGACATAGCAAAATCGTCAAACGATATACAAGTCGCCTAGCGAAAACCATTATCCACTTAACGAAAAATAATATTGTACAACAAAAAACAAAAGAGTATGGTAACCGGTAGCGATTAGCCTACCGGCTGCCGGGAAACAATGTCAATTTTAGAAGGTCTAGAGAGAAAATAGAGAACTTTAGAGAGAGAAATCTTCACATATCGCATAACTTTTTAATACGTTAGTTACTTTGAAATTATTACTATTGTAGGTATTAAACAAATCCAATATATACACCATTTTAAAGCCCGGAATAAAAATTCTATTTCACATAAAATTTTCCTAGAAAAATACTCATTTAAAAAATTTAAATAAACTTTTATTATTATTTTTAAAAACTATAATTTATCCAAAGAAAATCAACTATACGGAAAGCTACACTTAAAACACTCATCATTTTGTATTTTACTTTTAAATTAGTCAAACTAAAATGATTATAGCACCCACACAAATCATGTAAAAATATAAATCACATATGTATGCTAAAAATATCATTTATCTTTAAAATGAGTAAAAATTTAGTAAAATGTATATTCTTATATACCCAAAACAAAAATGTCAACACGATTTAAACTATTACCAAAAGACACATACATCTTCAAATAAAAATAAAAATATGTTTTATTAAACAAACTTTATATGAAATTTTTCCGCGCTTAAAGCACGGATGAAAAACCAGTTTTCTTCTAAAATAGACGAACTCTAATAAAGATGCAACACATTGGAGCAAATCCACCTCTATAATAGAAATCTCTATTTTAGAGGAAAATATAGAGATATATGTTAGAGGGGATAAATCTATATACAAGTTAATGGCAAGTGATGTCTAAATGTCTTCACATAACATAATATGATAGGGAGGTGTGCATGTCAGTATGAAAGTCATGAATTGAATCGAGTGTATTCATTCGAGTAAATTAATAGATAAATGAGCAGATACAATAGAATATAGCCTAAAAGGGGCACTTGGCTGCGGTTGCAATATGAAGACCATGCATTAAGATCAGCACAAGAAACAATATTTGAACATTTGGCCAGATCATTATCATGGCAGCAAAAAAAAACCTTGTTTCTATATAAATGAAACTCAATGGTTTGCTCCAGGATTTGCTTGGTCATTGTGTTTAGAGAGAATCAATCCCCCCACATGAAGAAAGCATATAGCTGAATAGTCTTCTTTAATTTAATCAAGTTTTTGTTTGCTGGCTTTATAATTTTTTCAGTTTTGGTCTTCAATGATTAAGTAATTAGTATATGACTTATAAAGAAATTATTATGTCAGCCGTTGACTTCCCACTGGTAAAGGAATCCAGTCTGAACGCAACTCAAGAATCATTTATTTTCTACAGAATTATATTTATTTAAAATAAAAATATGGTCTGAAAGCAATATGACAACTAGGCAAATTCTCTGAATATCCCAATCAAATGGGAATCTATAAGCAAAGAAGCAAACGAAAAACTTGCAACTTCTTTTTTTTCTTTCTGTTCTCAGGTCTCTATTCTACCTCAAAGTTAACGACAAACACTTCAAAAAGGTAAATCTCTTTCAAGAACCCACTAGTCAAAAAATCTATACTTTTCTTGTTTCTCTTCTTATTGCTTCTCTAGAAACTCAAAAGATTTTTGTCTCTTGTATGTTGCCTTACGGTTGCTTTAGATCTTTAATGTTTATGTTCACACCAGAAGAAAAAGTCAATGGTGATTGCTTTTAGATTTGAGAAATATAATGAAATTTAGTGAGGTTTGAGTTTTTTTTTGTAGATCTTCTTGGGTTAGCTTCATCTTTAGCTTGAGATTTGAAGACTAAATAACCAAAATAATCTCTCAATTTCTTCTTTCATGCAGCGGTTTTTAATAATTTAATAAGTATTATAAATTGAGAGTGAAGATGTATATGATAGAGAGCAAAGGAGGAGCAATCTCTTGTATGCTCTTGGCTCTGTTCTTCTTAGGGACATGGCCAGCAATCATGACTCTAACCGAAAGACGTGGGAGACTTCCTCAACACACTTATCTTGACTACACAATCACAAATCTGCTAGCTGCAGTGATCATAGCCTTCACACTAGGTCAAATAGGTCCAAGCAGACCAAATTTCATCACACAGCTTTCTCAAGTCAGTCACCTATACACACATGCATACTTCTTTTTAAAAGTCTTGTTTGAAAATTTTGTTGAAATGCTCTTTTGTATCATCATAGGATAATTGGCAGTCTGTGATGTTTGCAATGGCTGGAGGAATAGTACTTAGCCTTGGAAACTTAGCAACACAATATGCTTGGGCTTTTGTTGGTTTATCAGTCACTGAAGTCATCACTTCTAGTATCACTGTTGTTATTGGTAAAACTCTTGCTTCTTTTCAACTACTTTTTAACTTATTGTTTTTGTTTCATTTTCTCATGAATATTTTTTTTTGTGGATAGGCACAACTTTAAACTACTTCTTGGATGATAGAATCAACAGAGCTGAGGTACTTTTCCCAGGAGTGGCTTGTTTCTTGATTGCAGTTTGTTTCGGCTCTGCTGTTCATAAATCAAATGCAGCTGATAACAAATCCAAACTCCAAGGTTTCAAAAGGTTATAAAAAGATTCACAACAAGTTCTTTAACTTTGTTTCTGGTTTGTGTAGTTTTTAAACCAATCTTGATCTTATTTCAGTTTAGAGACTACTTCTTCCTTCCAAATAGAGACAGGTCCTGCAGACAGCGGGTTAGCGAAAGGGAAAGCTAAAGAAGGGACAGCAGCTTATCTTATAGAGCTTGAGAAACAAAGAGCCATCAAGGTGAAACATTGTTACAGATCATATGGCTATTAGTTTCTTGAAAATTAAAGATTTGCACTCACAGGTCTTTGGTAAAAGCACAATCATTGGCCTCACGATAACTTTCTTTGCCGGTATCTGTTTCTCTCTGTTCTCACCTGCATTCAACTTAGCAACAAACGATCAATGGCACACATTGAAACATGGGGTTCCAAAACTCAATGTCTACACCGCCTTCTTCTACTTCTCAGTCTCTGCATTTGTGCTTGCTCTAATACTGAACATCAGATTCCTGTACTGGCCTATACTTGGTCTCCCAAAGTCTTCTTTTAAGGCTTACCTTAACGACTGGAACGGTCGAGGATGGTCTTTCTTGGCAGGATTTCTCTGTGGATTTGGTAATGGTCTTCAGTTTATGGGTGGTCAAGCCGCAGGATATGCAGCTGCAGATGCTGTTCAGGTCTATACTTAAACCCTATTTAAGAGAGTGAAAAAAACAAACAAAAGAACAAACATATGTTTTGATGTGTTTCAGGCACTTCCACTTGTGAGCACGTTTTGGGGGATATTGCTGTTTGGAGAATACAGGAGATCATCTAGAAGAACATATGTACTTCTTGTCAGTATGCTCTTCATGTTCATAGTTGCAGTAGCTGTTCTTATGGCCTCGTCAGGACACAGAAAATGATTTGAAAAGACTATTCAAAGAAACAATCTACAAGATTAACTGCTGAAAGGATCACAATTTTAGTTCAGAAACTTGTCAGAAACCAGCAACGACTTATTACATCATCAGAGATACGCATAAAACTTTACCAACATGATGTTAACATCAGTTTACTTCTTATGGAGTTCACTGATGGACTATCCTCCCACTTGTTATGAACAAATCAATTCATTTTCTCTAATGTAAACTAGAACTTGACCCGCGCTCCTGCGCGGATGTTTGATTTGTTTTCGACGTAAACTTATAAATCATTGGTTTTATAAAAAATCATTTGTATATTTTTTATGTTTGTAATTTAGAATATATTATATTATAATAGATATGTTGATAATATTTTTTATTTGTAAATGATATTATATTAAAATGTATAACTTGATGCAATTTGTTGTAATTGTATTATTCATCTATTAACTTGTTGTTTTTTGTTAATTTATTTTGAAATGAAACAACATACTAAAAATTTTAATGGTCAATTTATAAATATTGATTTTGTTAGATAAGCTTTGGAATTGTAATTATTTAATTTAAATTTATTTTAAATACATTGGTAGAATCTGTAAATAAAACGAAATATAAAAATGAAGTACTTAATTTATTGTAAATGAAAAGGCTAAGTTTGTAAATAAAATGAAATATTTTTTATACTGTTATCCATGTATCCAAACAATTTTGATTTATATTGTTATCTATGTTTCCAAACAGTACCAAAAGGTACTTCAATTTTAATAATATAGATACCTAGTGCTTTAAAAATGGGCAAATTTACAAAATAGCATTTTTTTAAAAGTTTATCCAAAAAATAGCATTCAATGATAAAAAAAATCTCAAAATAGCAGATATTTGACAAGAAAACACTAAATTACTCTAATTCTTAATCTCATCTTCATCCATTTAATACTAACTAGAGTTTAATTTGTATGAATATTTTCATTTTATAAAAACAGTTGTTGTTGATATTTCAATTCATTTTTCTCATTTGCAGCGTTTAGGCATGGTTATTCGGTTTTCGGTTCAGTTTACATGTTTCAATTATAGAACTATTGAGATTTAGAAATTTTAGATCTGGTTTTGGTTCGGTTATTTTGGTTATGGTTGGTACATATAATAATATTAGGAACTGATAATATTAGGAACCAAATAGTATCCGTAAAATCTTGGGTCCAATTTAGTTCCTATTTGGTTTTGATTTTTCGTATGCATTCAGCTAATTCGAGTAAAAATACAAATTTAATTTTTTTTGAATAAAATATTGCTTAATTCAGATAAATTTAAGTATTCTAGATAAAAAAAATCAGGTAATTTGGTTCTTTCTGCTAACTGTAAATATTTTGAATAAAAATATGGGCAATTCTCTCAAATAATTTTTTTAACTTTTTGTCACAAAATAGCCTTCAAAAAAAATAACCGAAATAAAAGAATTTTTTATTTAAATTTTTTTGGTATATATTTTTTAAAAAATTTAACCCCAACTCCAAAATTTCACCCCATAACTTTATACACTAATTATAGATTAGTTAACCCAATGGGCAAAAAAATATATTTACATTTTTTAATAAAATCTATTTTGGTCATTTTTCTTCTTAGAAACTATTTTTGTTACAAATGTTTTTAGGCTCTCATAAAGTATTTCTCTAAAAATATTCAAGTAATCTGGCTCTTTCGTATAGTTTGGTTTATAAGTAATACATTTTGGAATATTTGGTGATTTTAAAACTTAATACAATTTAATATTTTAAGTATATAAAAATGAATATTATCAAATTTGTACTCTTAAATTAATTATACACCCTAATATATCACTTAACAACTAAATTAATCAAATTAATATTTAAATATTTGAAAAATAAAATAAAGAAAAGATTCTAAAATTACAATCTAATAAAATATTACTATATATTTTAAAAACATTTTAATATATAATTTAAAAAATATTAAAAATTCAAACATAAACTAAACTATTTTAAAGATCTAAACATATATTCTGTTAATAGATGTATTTTAATTATTTTTATATTCTCTCGGTTTGTTGTAGAAAAACGACTAACATTTATTTGAGAAAATGATTGCAATTCAATTTGTGTTTTATGATTTTCAGTTGGATATTGTAATATAGATTCTAAAATATTCTTTTAACATGATGCCCCAATATTAACTAATAAAATAATATCTAACTATGATATTCATTTAGGATGTATTATATTAAAGTTTGTACATATTTTAAAATTGTAATCTATCTTTTAAAATTATTTTTTATTGCAAAATATTTTTTAAAGACTACTATTTTATATCTAGAATATTATTTTAAATGCTATTAGATTATATTTTGAAAATTTTGTAACATAATATAAATTGTAGTTTTGAATGTTAGAAATATTATTTTTCAAGATAAAGATTAACCAATCAAAATATTCTCTCAATCAAATGAATATTACACAGACTTACTTTATTATCTTCTTAAATTTAATGTTTGAATATGATACTTAATTGTCTCATTTTAGTATGGTTAAACATAATAATATAACTTTACGTTTTAGTATGCAAGAGTCATAGAGATTTCTGATAGTGATAAGAACCGACAAAAAAAATATTCATTAAATTTTAATGGGATAATGTTAAACTATATACATAACCAAACGTGAAATTATGTTCGTAATTTATAGTGGTTTCATTATAACAAACACAGAAACAAAATGTTTCACTATAATAATACTATTAATGAAGATCCTAAATTTAGTTCTAAATAAATGGTAGGTTAGTAACAAACACAGAAACAAAATGTTCATTACTGTATTTTTTAAATATAGTAGATACAAATCTAAGTTAAAACGTATTGTTAAGATATAATTATATAAATACAAAAACTCATTTAATCAATTTTTTAAGGTATGGTCCAAAAATCATACATTAATCTAAACTTTTAATTAAATGTTATATTAAGATCTTAAATTTGATATTATTATATTAATTGAAAAAATCTTTTAATGCTAGATAAGATCTTAAATTATAATCACTAAACCCAAATCCAAATAAAAATAGTTTAAACTTTTTAATTTAATGCCATTTAAATAAGAGCAAATATCTCAAATAACCATTTTTGAAGTTTTTGTAACAAAAGTAGACCTTAAAATAAAAAATGACTAAAATATACTTTTTTATTTTGAAAATTTAATATTTTTAATATTTTTAATTTTAAATATTAAATCCAAAATCCTCACCCCATAACTTTAAACCTTAAGTTTAGATTAGTTAACCCAATGATATAAATATATATATATTTACATCTTTTAATAAAGTCTATTTTGATCATTTTTCTCTTTGAGTGCTGTTTTGGAGACAAAAAAAAATTTGTATCTATTTTGGTCATTATCTCTTTTAAAAAAAACACTAATTTAAAATTTTTAATTTAGTATAATTATATAAATACAAAACTTATTTAATGGTAGATAAGATTTTAAGTTATAAACACTAACCCAAATACAAATAAGAAAATAAAATATGTTTTAAATTTTTTTAGTTTAATGCTATTTTAAGAATTTTTTAATTTGTAGTTAATTTTGTCATACAACATGATTTAGTGCTACTTAAAAGTATTCTTCTTAAATAAATTATTCCAGTATGATATGTATTGCCATGATTAAGAAGGCGTCATGGGTGATGTGATAACATAACTGTAGATAGTTACAAGATCATAGATTCGGACAACTCTGACAAGTTGACAAAAGGAGTAGCAAACTAAGAAACAAAAACATGTGACGTATGCTAAGACGTCGGAATCCATAACCTAGAATGATTCCTAGGTTCTATGAGTTATATAAATAGAGATATAATCAACTCCTACAAGCATCCAACCCGACAAGGAAACATAACTTCTCAACGAGCCGTGGACTCTTTCATTTTCTTTTCGACCAAATTTAAACATGGGTAGTAATCCTCAAAGGTTCCATGTTATGTTCTTCCCTTTCATGGCTCATGGTCACATGATACCAACTCTAGACATGGCTAAGCTTTTCTCAAGCAGAGGATCCAAATCCACAATCCTCACCACACCTCTCAACTCCAAGATCCTCCAGAAACCCATCAACACATTCAAGAACCTGAACTCGGGCCATGAAATCGAGATCCAGATCTTGGACTTCCCTTGCGTGCAGCTGGGGTTACCAGAAGGATGCGAAAACGCTGACTTCTTGACCTTAAACAACAATGCTGATAGAGAAGACATGATCTTTAAGTTCTTTGTGTCAACAAGGTTTTTCAAAGACCAGCTTGAGAAGCTCCTGGAGACAATGCGACCAGATTGTCTTATCGCCGACATGTTCTTCCCGTGGGCTACTTAAGCTGCTGAGAAGTTCAACGTGCCAAGACTTGTGTTCCACGGCTTTGGCTTCCCCTTATGCTTCGCTTACTGCATCAAGTTGCATAAACCACACAAGAGAGTAGCTTCGAGTTGTGAGCCATTTGTGGTCCCTGATCTCCCTGGGAACATAGTAATGACTCAAGAACATATCAAGGACTGCGACGAAGGAACCGAGATTGGGAAGTTCATGATGGAGGTTAAAGAATCAGAATTGAAGAGCTCAGGTGTTGTTGTGAACAGCTTCTACGAGCTTGAACCTTAGTATGCAGATTTTTACAAAAGTGTAGTAGCGAAGAGAGTGTGGCATATCGGTCCGCTCTCTGTTGTAAACAGAGGATTTGAGGAGAAGGCTGAGAGAGGGAAGAAAGCGAGTGTTGATGAGTTTGAATGTCTCAAATGGCTTGACTCCAAGAAACCCAACTCAGTAGTTTACATTTCACTTGGGAGCGTGGCTAGCTTCAAGAACGAGCAGCTCATAGAGATAGCTGCAGGTTTAGAAGCTTCTGGCAAAAACTTCATCTGGGTTGTTAGGAAAAACAAAGGTACATAAAACAATCTCAGTCATTACAACATACTTTAATTTGCTTGTGTTGCTCTTTTTTAGTGTATAACAAGTAGGCATGGAAAATTCACCCGCTATGTGAAGAACCACACTGAAATAACTTAACCAAGACCGAACCAGAACTCCAGAATATCGAATAGTTCCTATATTTCTATACCGGAAATATCCAATACTTAAAATAACCGAACTATATGATACCTGATATAACTGATCCGAACCAAACCGATATCCAAAGCGCACATGACTAGTAACAAGAATTTGTTTGAACAGGAGACAGTGAGGAATGGTTTCCAGAAGGGATGGAGGAGAGGACGGATAATCAGGGGATGGGCACCACAGGTGCTGATACTTGACCACCAAGCAACCGGTGGGTTTGTGACTCATTCCGGCTGGAACTCGCTTCTTGAAGGAGTGGCTGCTGGGGTACCGATGGTGACATGGCCTGTTGGAGCTGAGCAGTTCTACAACGAGAAACTGGTTACGCAAGTACTCAGAACGGGAGTGACCGTGGGAGCGAAAAGGCAGGTGAAGGGTTTGGGAGATTGCATTAACCGAGAGCAATAGATAAGGCGGTGAGGGGAGTGTTGGATGGGGAAGAGGCGGAGACGGGCAAAGAAGCTGGCGGAGACGGCTAACGCCGCTGTGGAAGAAGGAGGGTCTTCTTTTAACGATCTAAACAGTTTCATACAAGAGTTTAGCTCACAATACTAATACATAAGATTTCTATTAATATCATATGTGAAATGGGATTGGTGTGGACTACTCCCATCTCTTTAAGATTCCGCATTTTCTTGACTTCTTGATGTAGTGGTTAAGAACAGATTTCATCTGTCAAATGTAATAAGCACCATCAAATATCAGTTCTTATATAAGCAGTTCAGCCACAGTTTCCAACCTGAACAGAGTAAGACGCTTCGTTTTTTAACCAAACACAAACGTTATCAAGTTACATGTTAAAAAAGAAAAGGTCAAAGCGTCTATATTGGATGGAGCATGCTTTCCATATCACAGGAGATCAACTCCTAATGTGGTAAGAAACAAACAGAAGCAGATAAGAGAAGTCGACATGGCCCCAAGCGCAGCGTTAAATAGTTCCAAACTTTATGACATACCAAAGACTAGGAACAAAACTAACCCCTAGCTAGATCCCCTTTTCCACCTTTCATTTCTCTTGCAAGAACAAAAACGAAACTCACAGCTTATCCAAGTGTGAAGAAGAATCATCACTGACAGTGGCGGACCCAGACAAATTATTTGATGGGGGCACATAATTAATAAAATACTAAATTAATATATATATATACTATAATTTATTAATAATAAGTATGAATAACTGTAGACTAAAAACAAAGAAATTACATATATTTTTATAAATTTTATTAATCATAATACATTTAAAAAATTTTATATGTAAACAACGATATGTCAATACTTAGATATATAATTCTTCTATTCTAAAATATTAAACTAAAATAAATAATTGTTTATTATTATATTTTAACTAAAATTATTTATTTATTAACAATTATGAATGTCTATTATTAACACAATGAAATGTTTCAAAACAAAATTTACCTAAATATGAAAATATAATTGAAAGAACTATAATAAAGGAAAGATATGCTAACAAGGAGAAAAAAGAATAATATCAAGAATAAAATAAATGTAGAAAACTGCTAATATAATTTAGCTACAGAAAAATACAGTAACAAGTAAACGTGTCAAATAACACATTTATTATACATAAAAAAATACAAAGTGAGGGTTTCGAACTCAAAGTGTAGAAATCAAAGAGGAGAATCTTAACCAATTGTTCTACCAAAGTTAAATGATAACTTTAATAACTAAGCAAAATATACTTCCTCCGTTTTTTTATAATTGACGTTTTAGGGGAAATTTTTTGTTCCAAATTATTTGACGTTTTCAGTTTTCTATGTAAAATTTATTAGTAATTAATGTTAGATAACTAATGATATTATAGCTTCTATTTTATTATTGGTTGAATTGTGGTTAGGTAAACAATTAATGATGTTTTTGTTTAGAAAATGATAAAAATAAATATTTTTTAATCTATGTGTATAATTCTAGAAAATAGAATATAAAAAAATAGAGGGAGTATAAAGTAGTAGGGGGCACGTGCCCCCGTAGTTTACAGTGTACATCCGCCCCTGATCACTGATCAAGATCGTCTTTTAACTTAAACCAAGTCTCGGTTCTTCTGTTCAAATCATTTTCCAGGTATGTCTTTGTTTTATTGATGATGTCTTTTTGATGTTAATTGGTTTTGATTAACCCTAAAAATGGCTTAAAAGAGTGTTGTGAATCAACGCGACTCAACTAGAGGAAAGTAAAAAAGAGAGCAAACACTTATTGAGGCAAATACCCATTTAGGATTTGTATATTATCATGTGAATAATAAATTTACAATCACTTAACTCATATTTATTGCGACCTCAAAACTCGATTTCTTTTTTTCTATAGAAATATATATTTATCTAGAAAAAGTAAATTTTTCTAAACCGAAAAGGTCTATCATACCTTAGCTGTCACCTTGATTACTGGTGCATAAAAATTTAAGACAATTCCAAATGCAACAAAGAGGATTTTTTTTTTTCTTTAGGTTTATTATGGAGTTAGAACAAAATGACTACAAACAAGTTTTAAGAGATCAGGAAGGTGAAAATGGAGACGGGAAGTGTGATCATTCACTCGGAAATACATTCAAGATCCTCTTCTTCGAATTCATCACCACCAAAACATTATAACAGAGGTTTCTCCAACAAGTTCACCTCCTGCTCAAGTAATGGACAGAGAGCCGTGCCTACCATGTATTGAAAAAGGCATTTGCCTCATGCTCCTATAAAAATATAAGATTTTGGGGGTTCCAAATTTTGAAAAAGTTGTTTTAATGTAATGGTAGAGTGAAGTTGGTGTGTGACGAAGGGCCCCTTGTTCAAATCTTCCCTTATACAATTTTTTTCTTTTTAAAAGAAAAAATTGTTTTAGAGTATCATTATCCAAAAAACCCAAATGGTTTTTTAAAATTCTAAAAAAATAAAAACGAACTAATTACGGGCCGTCACGTATCAGTGGGGTTCGCGAACAGTACAAAAACCAGTTCTTAATTAGCATAGTTAAGAAACTGGGTTTTGGGATAATGATGCTCTTAGGCTTATGGACAAAGAGGATAATAACAAGGGAGGAGATCAAAGAACAATAAACTATGACCCGAATAGGATCCCATCTGATTCGGTTTTCGAGAGACTGGAGCTGCATTTCTAACGAATCTCTCTTCAGTATTCACTTAGGGACAAACAGGTTCACAGTTGATTTGATGAAGTCAGATGAGCTCTATAAATCAGGAGAGTTACTTGCTTACAGTCCTGCATTTCCTATGCCTCCTCCACCAGATAAAGATGATGAGGTTGAAGAAGTTGTAGATGAAACACATAAACAAGATGAAGATGATAAGAGAGATAGCTATGATGAGAAAGAAGAACATCCTGCTGTTTCTTGGAAAACTCCTACAACTTCATCCCGAGCGTGAAGTCCATCTATTTCACAATGTGAGAACTCAAGCTTCCTTGGCATCTTCTTCTTACCTAGTATTGGGTTGGTTTAGTCCTTTAGTGATAATTTTCTTTTAAAGTTTGGTAGGAGCTGCAAGAAGTGATTCAGCAAAAAAACAGTAACAGAGGATAAGAAGAAACAAGCTAAGCAATCACAAAAGACACAAGAAACAGCAGAAGTATATCATGTTTTCCTCCATGTACTTGGTGTTGTCCTTCACGTTCTTGTTCTTGAATATGATAGGATTAGTTGATCCGAGTTAACCAGTTGAAAGGAATCCAAATTGGGGATGCTTAACAAGTTGTTTAGGTTAGTTAAGTGAATCTAATGGTTTATGTTAGTGAGAGAGCAAGGTTGACTTGCGTGAGCAAAAAGGTTTCTTTCATATAACGGAACAAGATACCACAAGCCTTTTTTATCAAGTAATCCACACAGAGCATTGAATGTTCCAACCCAAAATAGTTTTATTCACACACGTCAGAGAAAAAAAGATAACAAAAAAGCCCACGATGAGGATCGAACTCACGACCTTTCGCTTACGAAGCGAACGCAATACCACTATGCTACGTAGGCAATTTGATCGTTCATTGGAATAATAATAACATTTGCCCTTCCAATGTATTCGGTTTAGGGTTTTCATTGAGTTTAATGTTGCTAAACACGATGAATTAGTTAGTAGGTGCGACATGAATCTTTTAAAAGTTCAAATATTTAAATGATAAGATTCGAACATTGATAAAGTCTGGCCATTAGATAACAATGCCCCACCACAAAACATCGTCACCGTGGTCGAATCTCGTGAAAGGCACCAATAATTACACTAGTGGTGGTTTTGTGTTACTGATCTTCAATCACTGAGCTTTGGTTCCATGAAACCTGTTAATATATTAATCAACATTTGGTTGACCGAAGAACCGATCAATTGAACCGGAACAACCCAGACACTAACAAAACCGGTTTGTGCTTATATATACATTGCCTCGCTCATGACTCAGTAGTCAGTTACACTGAGTCTGCCTTTGTTTCCGCTTCTCCGTCCACTTGCTTCTAGATCTGATCGCTCCCAAGGTTTGTTTCTCAAACTCTCAGTTCGATTTAGGTAGATTCAAGAGCTTAAGAATGTTGATTTGGTTTTAGATCTAATTGATTCCTCAGATTATTCGAGACTTTTTTCGTTTTAAAGTTGTGGATTTTGCATTAGCTTCTGTGCAAAGAGAGAGTAAACAAAGAGTGTATGTTGTATGATTAGAACTGAACCTTTCATCTTTGAGATTGTTATTATTAGAAAAGCTGTGAATTATCATCTCTCCATGTCAAATGATGATATGATGATGCTAGCTCGTTAAGTATTCCTCGTTTTGGGTTTGTTGATAGGTTTCAAAAAGTCTTTCACTTTTATACAATGGGTCGTGGAAACAGCTGTGGTGGAGGTCAGAGCTCACTGAACTATCTCTTTGGTGCTCCTCCTGCTTCTAAGCCCTCTTCAGCTCCTCCTGAGGAGACTACTGCACCAGCACCGGAAGCTGTGACTGCAACCGCTGCAACTACTGTTGAGCCAGCTGAGCTCAACAAGCTCATTCCTGCTGGTATCAAAACTCCTGTTAACAACTATGCCCGTGTTGAAGGACAGAACACCGGAAACTTCCTCACTGTATGTTTCTGTTGCTTTTTGTCTATTAAGCAATACTGTAATGCTCTCTCTCTCTCTATGTTTATATAACTCTCTGCAGGACCGTCCTTCGACCAAAGTTCATGCAGCTCCTGGAGGTGGATCATCTCTGGATTATCTCTTCACGGGTGGCAAGTAAACAAAAACAAAACATATGTGTATGCAAATGCGTATCCATTGTGTCTGTTTCAGTATAAAACTGTTTGATGCGAGCCTTTAAATGATAACAAGTCAGTTTCTTGTTGTCAACCTCTGTGTTCTGTAATATTCTGCTCAAAAAATGTTCAAAATCATTTGAATCATAAACTTTCAATGCAAGTTTAACTAAATGACAACTTGTTATGGCTTGAATCAAATGGATTCTGAATCCAATTACACTGTAACTAGTTTCAATAAACAAAATACAAGTCAAACATCACTTAGGATGTTGAGGAGCAGTGATGATCCCCCATTTTCTCCTGACTTGCTCCAAGTCTTCACTAAAGTGACGCTCATAGTACACACACATAAGGTCTGTACACTGTCTCCCTGCTCTCACAGCCCAAGGAAGGTAATGCCTCAAAAACATCGACCTCTGCTTCTCCTTAAACCTCACGGTCCCTCCAATCACAGAGAGCATACACATAGGAAGATACATTTGCTCAAACTCTATAACTTTCAGAGCCGACTCACCTATAAGATTCGTAGGGAGGCCGAAGAGAGTGTGCCACAAGTCATGAACTTCACGTGCCCGTGTCGCTACATAAGCCAACTCATCTGTCTCCATGAATCTCACGGGAGGACGATCATCAGGAGAGAAGTTTCTAGACCCCATGAACTTAGCATATGCAGCTCCAAATGTGTTGTCTGGTAGATCCCAAGCATGGCCTACTTGCTCCGACACAACACGAGGACGGTCCAGTAATATAGCCTGCAGTGAAAAGAGACAAACCCAACAAAGAAAGGATCAAACTTTCTCAATCAATCATAAGCAAACTCTGTTCTTGAGATTATTCTGATCAATCTCTAACGAAGCTTAATGCGAGAAAGGGAGAGACTTTAAGACTCACTCTGCCTTCAGGACTCTTCTTCATCCTCTCAAGAACCATTTCGAAAGATGGTTTCCCCGTGGTTTCGCCGAGAGCGGCGATCAGATCGGCTCTACGAGGATTTACTAACGCACCGACGGCGGATCCCATCGCCACCGCCGCTTGTTGCCACCGGCTTAGCGGGACTCGAGCTTTTTCGATCGTCATCGTTTCGTAGAGATCCCTACCGGTTAACGAAACAGTGAAGCTCTTTAATATTCAAATAAAAAAATCGATAGACGGCGACGACGAGGAGTTTAGATGACACGCGCTTATGTTCCCGCGTGGCGCGTTGCCTAACGTCTATCGATTTTGATCTGAATATTATAAAGTTTTTGTTCTTACGATTCGTATTGGGCTTTTCTAGTTTTAAGTTTATAACGTCGTTGTTAATACGGCCCACTACTTAATTAAAGCTTGGCCGTATGTCTTTCAAACTTCAAAGTCGTTCTATCAGAAAAGATTTGGAAGGAAGTTATGACATGTTTATAAATTATACTCAGCTTCTGATGTTTTAGAAGGTTTATGGTGTTTCAAAATATATAATGTTTTGAAGTTTATAAGTTATTTTTAATTTTTTTGAAACTGTTCAACCAATTAAATTTTATAGTTTTTTTTTTATAATTGGCCGAACGATTTTAAAATTGTATATTTAAAATTACATTTTAAAATATTGTAAATTTCGTAATCTTTGTGCACTTTCCTTAAACATCATCTAATAAAAACGCTGGGAGTATCAATTAATCGAGCTCATTAATTACATACTAGAGTGGTAATGTGCAATAGTGAATGCGTTCATTATTCTCCTTCCACAGTTATATGATTGGATAAAAAGGTGATGATGATAAACAAAAATCGAACTATATTCATGGTTTGTCTCAGTTGTTCTCATTCTTATTTTATTAATCTTCTTTTAAGTAGTGGAGTCCAATTAATTTCACTATTCTTGTTTATGTATGTGTATACTAATCATTAAATATTTGTGTGTCAATGATTTGATCTTGAAACCTTAGCAAAATGAATACAGTTTAACCACTCTCCCAAATAAAACAGATTAATTATTGACCTCTTAGACTCAGTGGAATGGTGGTTTTGAAAGTTCTCACTTCTCAGGGTTGTTACTTGCTAGTTTAATCTTATTTAATGTATGTGTTTAATATGGTATTATCAATAGTCAATTTATAAAAAAAAATGATGATAAATCCAATACTTTCAAGGTTTATCAACAAATAAATAACAATATAAAAAGGTTCAATCTAGGGTTTTAGATAGTTCAAGATGTGGTGAAAAAAAGATAGTTGAAGATGTCTTCTGTGTTTCAAAAAACAAAAAGAAGATATCTTCTAATTCTTAAAACATCATTTCACTTCCTAGCTTTTTTGGCATTAAGTTTACAGGACTTCTCAATTGTTTTAGTTGCTTAAGTGTTATTGTTGTCTTTATCTGCTTATATTTTCTCCGCTCAGTTGTAATAGGGGTTCTTTTGGTCAAGTGAAACTTTGTTGTCATTTCCATTGAACAATCTTTCATTCGAGGTCGAATAAATTATCTACAAAATTTAAGTTTAACCAAAACAATAATAACAATGTAAGAAGGTTTTATTTCAAATTTTTATCCACTGAATAGTAATATTATGTCACTAAAATTGGATTAGCTATCAAAGTATTGGTGTCCTAATTGTAGTGTGTGTTTCTAATTCAAACCACTCTCAATACGAGTTTCTATTTTTATATCAAAATTTTAAAAAACCGAATCTGTAAAAAGTTATGAGTTTTTTTCATCTATTGGATTAATAGAAATTTTGATTATTGTCTTACACAAAGTCGGCAAAGGTAGAGAACCTTTCCAAGACCATAAGCTCGAATAGAACAAGATACCACCCAAAGAAAATGGTTGGAGTGAAACCTTACCTTTTAAAGTAACTTAGACTAAGGAGAAATAGATAATTAAAAACATGAAAGAGAAACAACAATAAATTAAAAAGGCTAAACCAAATCGGCACCATAAGCAGGATTGATCGAGAAAGCGTAAAAGGCCTAAATTATTGAGGTCGAAGAAGGAACATAAACAAACACCACACTTACCATTGCTTCATTTCAAAGAAGCCAAGATAGATCAAATTCCAACTATTCCAAGACCTCATGCAATTCATCACTAGCTCCACAACTCTTTACCAAGTAATTTGGAGAACTTGTAGGTTGCAGACCAAGGGGCATCGCAACTTCACCCATTAAAAGCTAAATAAACCAAAGAGGTAGAATGGGGAAAAATGGTCTATTTTAACATCAACTTTACACGTCGTGCATTTTCCTTCACGAACTTTGTAATAGTGCGTATTTCATCATGAACTTAAAAAAAATTCAAAAATCCTATCTCAACTCTCAAAATCGTGCCTATATATATATATTGACCGTCAATGATGTTAGTCAACCGTTAAGTTATCAAAACGACGTCGTTTTGGATAATCCAAAAAATTAAAAATATACATTTTCTATGACTCGAACTCTGGCATAGATACATAACACCAAACATCTTAACCATTAGACTAAAGTAACGTTCTTGTAGTTGTTTGTACCCATTAAATGATATATATGTTTTGTTTTTATCAAATATATCTTCTTCTTTTTATTTTTTGTCTTTTGAAATAAATATATAACAGTTTATATTTTAAATAAATTTTATGAATCCTTGTTTTATAAATTTAAATTAATTACTGTTGCTGTAAAATTTATTTTATATTATTATTAAAATAAAATATATTGTAAATTTTAAATATTTGTTTTTATGTCTATAGAGCTAAGTTTATAAGTTAAATTTGAATTTATATATTTCAATATTAAAATATATCTAAATTACTTATTTGACTTTATATATTGTAATATTACAATTTTAATAATATTATAATATATTTTAATTTTTTTATATGTTTATTTTTAATAATACTAAAAGGTAACTATTCAAATCAATAGTAATTAATTTGAATTTATAAAATAAGGATTCTTAAAATTTATAAATATATAAATAATAATAAATTTATTTTATAAAACTAAAATAATAAAAATTGATAAGATTTATTTGATAAAACCAAATCATATATATCATTTAATATTTACAAACTACTATAAGAATGTTACTTAGTCTATTGGTTAAGATGTTAAGTGTTATGTTTATGTGTCATAGTTTGAGTCCTCGAAGGAGCAGAATTTTATTTTATTTTAATTATCCAAAACGACGTCATTTTAATAAATTAACGGTTGATTAACATCATTGACGGTCAACATATATGCACGATTTTGAAAGTTCATATGAGTTTTTTGAACTTTTTTTAAGTTCATAATGGAATACGCACTATTCTATAGTTTGTGAAAGAAAATGCACGACGCGTAAAGTTCGTGTTGAAATAGACCATTTTCCCGGTAGAATGGCGAGACATTACCAGAGATCACAACATAGAAGATAATGGATGCCTCAAGGAATAGGAAACATCTCACCATCCATCCTTGCCACAACACCAGACAAACTCCAACGAGCCAAAAAAAAAAACTGATTCCATTATCTTTCCTTGACCAATAACAAACCTTGATTATTTTTTTTCTTCCCCTTTCTACTTTCCCTTCTAATTTTATTTGATTAGTGGGGTTTAACTAATTAGATTTAGTTAAGAATTAATAATAGAAAAACATATTGATTTTTAAAGGACATATTTTAAGTTCAAATAGACATAATTGTTTTTTTCAAAATGTGTAAATTGCTCTAAAAAAGAAGGACGTTCTATTCTATATTAATTTTATAGAATAGTCCATATTTATAAAAAAATACTAATATATTTATGAAAAAATCTGTATTTTTATTGTGAAAATGATAGTTTGTCAAATTTATAACTAACACTAGGTTCTTACAAAAAAAAATCATACAATTTAAATGGAGATACAATTTCTATCCTATTTTATTTTAGTTATAATATAGTGTACATAATATAGTATATTACAAAACTCATTCTCCTCCTCAATCTTCTTCACTCTTCATTCTCCTCCTCACTCGTCATTAATAACCATCTAATTCAAAAACACTTAACATTGTATTGTTGATATGGATAAGATTTTATATATTATTTGTTTATAAATAAAGTATAATATAGTATATGTCGTAGGGGTGAACACAATTACTTGATACTCGACTCGTACTTGCTACTTGATTCGTGATTGGCTCTTAAAGTCGAGTACTCATCTTGATCAAGTCGAGTATCAAGTCGTTTATTTCAATTATTTTCAAGTATAAGACAAGTATCAAGTACTAAAATAAAAACAACTATTTGACTTTGTTGACTTGTTACTCGTGACTTATTACCCGTAGCTTATTATTCATTTTTACTTTTGAACCAAAAATATCTAAATTATAGTTGAATAACTGGTTTATATGATAATGAATTAAAAATGATATATTTCTAAAAAAAGTTTAGATTTTTTAATTTACATTTATCATGTATCGACTTAAAACATATAAAATGTAAACAAATACTCTTTATTAAAGAAAAAATGATAAGCTTAAAATTTTATCTAACTATTTTTTAAAGCTCATATGCAAAGTTTAAGTAGGTAAAATAAAAAATAATTACTAAATAATTTACAACAATTTGTAAACTAATTCAGAAGTAACAAGTAATCTAATGGGCAAATAACTTGCAAGTATACCATTTTTAGCAAGTATTTGAAAGTGGAAATACTTTTTTTAATAAACCAAGTACAGGTCCAAATTTTGATTATTCGAACAAGCTAAATAAAATACTAAATATGCTAAAAATTGCAAGTATTTGGCTTGAGCTCACCCATATATATGTCTATTAGTTTCTTCCTCGCGCATACGCGATTTTGAGGAGAAAATAGTCACAATTGTGCTCAAGTTATCTCATCCATTATTTGTTACTACTGAATGACTATATTTATCATTTTTGGGTTACTTATGAATATAGAACCAAAACACCCATTTGAATTTGGAAAATTAGGCTGCATATACATAGCACAGCCAAAATTAAGTGGCTAACCATAACAAAGTCTTAGTAATGATATAATACATATTAATCTAAAAATTGACTATAATTCCCTTATTTGAGCATGAAAAGTGTTATACGTAGACATGTCTTCTTCTACACCACAGAAACGGTTTCGTTCACTTACACACAGACATGTGAACACCGACGCAAAAACAGATCTAGTTAACTTGACATGATTCGAGTAACCACTTAAGAAGAGATAAAGGGAATTTAGGGTAGACTTGCGGCAGCAAGTTGGTTCGAGAAGAAAATTTAGGGTTCTTGAGGAGATTTTAATTTTCCGGTGAGGCGAGTAAGAAGAAACAGTGGACGAGCCGTGGTAAAAAGTAAGAATAAATAATACACTTGTTGCCTAGAATTACGGGTTGTGATCCATTTTCAGCGACACTAAAAATGTAACTAAGAGCATGTTTATTGCAAAGGGTCCTTGTCTTTTTTGTTATTATTTTTTTTTTTTAAAAAAAAAAAAATTAAAAACACCAATCGCGGGCCGCCACGTGTCAGTGGGGCCCGCGAACAGTGTAAGGGACTTAGCAAATGGGTTCCTTATTTAGGGGATTTAAGGGATGTTGCTTGGGGGAATTAGTGGGTCTCACCCGCTAAGAGACCCACTAAGAGCCCCCAATAAACATGCTCTAACTCAACAACGGCTTCGGTTTTGCAGATCCGGTGGAAGAAGGATACGACGACAACAATTAAAAGGTATATCTAACATGATTCCAAATTGTCCCCTTTACTATAATGTTTTATGTGGAGCAAGAAAAATTAAAGCTTTGCATGTGTGGGGCGGAGGTTTATGCGAGGATTGTACATCTAAGGTTCTTAATTATGGGGCTAGAGATAGTGATGCATGTTGAAAGCAAACAAACTATACTATTGTAATGAATGTAATAGTATAGTATCGCCTGATATGTTACAAGGTTTTAAAAGGACTGCCTACAATATACCATTTTTATAAATAATCTTCATTAGTAAAATATGATTGAACTTTCATGGCTCTTACAGTTTTAACTATGTTATGTCTTATGCGATTATAATAGATGGTGGTATATTTTGTGGTGTTAACAAATAAAATCTATTCAAAATTCAATACTATATGACAAAGAAAATAGTATTGTGAAGAAAGTTATTGTGTTCCGTTTGGTTACCTTATAACGGCGACAATGTAGGAACGATGCAATACAAAGTTGAGTTTGGTTGTACTATATTATTTGGAAGATAGCATAGTTTAATCTAGTGCGATACATTTCACTACGCAGTGTAACTGCATAAGATGTTTACATATATATTTTTAGTAAATAATAATAGTATAGTACATGTTGGTTCGTTGTTACATGAAGATATTGTGTTGCCACCTCAAGTCTTCCTTCAGAGTTTTACCTAGTAATGATGTTATTGTATTCATAATTGTAAGTAGTCATTTAAACGGTTTCGAGTAGTATGGATACCACTTATTTCACACAAGTTACAAATGTTTGATTAGTTGGGGAATTTACTATAGTTTTGGTATGGCTTGGAAATGGTGACTTATTCTTACATTTATCATGTCTTACTTTTTCACTTACATGTGTTACTTGTGAAATATTCAGGTGTAGCGTATGTTGCGATGGTTGTTCTCATGGAACTCAATGCAACAAGGCAACTTAATCGGAGGTGTGACACCCTAACAGAAGCCTCACTTGGTGCCGTAGCACAGACATATGCAGTTAAAGCATTCTCCTGCTTTAATCCAGAATTACTAACACAGTGAGCTATTTTGTGCCATTTGCTTTCATCTTACATTACTGTTATGTATTAAACTATTTTCTCGTTTAATTTTTCATGCATACGGATTCTCTATATCATGTAAACTTTGTTTCACAGACAAGTAAACTTGGTTCCTCATAGAGTTGTTATATATGTTAACGCCCCTAACCTGTCACATTAACTTTCACCCCAATTAGTTAAGCATTGTGGACATACACAAAATCAAATGGCTATGTGTTTGTGTGGAATATGCCATACTAAATCACTAGTATGTATAGTATAATAACACAATGGATGAAACCCAACTTCATAAAGTGTTTACGAATTCGTATGCATATTTTATATGGTTAGCTGGTTGCGAACTTTTAGCTTATTTTATAGAATGTACGTGTAGGATATATATAAGCCTTTTGTGGTTCATAACGACGATACTGTATTGTAACATTTATAGTATAGTAATTTGTTATGCTTTGGATGCGGCATAGTGTTATACTATATGCAATATATGTAAGTATGTCTCTTATATAGCACATTCCTCCAACTTAGAATTCTTTACGTTGAGAATTATCAACTTGTTAGTTAACTAAGCTACTTGAGTACACTTACTCCAGTAGATTGACCATTTTGTATATAGGTTACTCCAATTTTTTTACTAACCCTAAATTAACAAATTCTATCATAATTGGTTGTTGCATATTCCAATGCGACATTGTTCCAACCCGAACATCTTTCATTTATATCTTCTGCTACAACATTTATGGAACTTTAACAATATGCATGAAGAGGTGAGTTCAGATTTTTCATCGCTTACCTTACTATATTTTGTATAGTATAGCAAAGTATGTATATATGAGTCATCTGCACGTACACATGCTTTAAAGCAGAGAATGAGAAAAAGTGAGTTTAATTGTCCTATTAGCCGCTAATTACTATAGCATGGATATAGTTTTAAATTTTTGGACTCTTATGAAAATTCAGAAAAATCACCTTTTGAATTCTAAATTTTATTTTTTGTGGTACTAATTTAAGGTGATAAAAAAATGGATTAGCCATCACATACTGGCATGAGCAAAATCCAGGCTAGTAAATATGCAGTACTGTATTAACCCAGTATGAGTTCGACACGTATCCTACGAACTCTGTCGCTGACCTCAACCTGCATATGCTTCCCTCATCTTACGTTTTTATTGTTTAAAAGTAAACCAAAGTCTGAAGCGTCTTTCCTAAAGTACAATTATAAACGTTAATTAATAGATTTGATTTTGTCAGAATTTAATACTATTGAATGTTTACGACTTTTTTTTGGCCAACTCGCTTCCTCTTACCTCGTATTATGAACTAGGTTAAAGTTACTTTTTCCAGGAATCTGTTTCTCTTACTTACTGTGATCTAGTTTCTTCTAACTTTTATTTTCTTCTAATTTCTATATTTTCTTTACGATTTTAGAGGTAATATTCCATATGAAGAGGAGCAATTTTTCTTTTGTAAGTTCTTAAAAATCATATACGTGATACTAAAAGACACTAACATGATTTTATTCACTGAATATGATACTTATATAATTACTTAGAGAGTTCCATCTTGCACTACAAAATCCAAATTAACAGACCGAATTTGTGTTTATCTAATAGAAGTCTCAGTCTACCCAGGATTACAAATATAAGGATCATAGCATCAATAACCCATTCCAGAATTTATATTCTTAACGAAAACATTAAACTGGGTTTAACCTTCTTCAAAAAAAAAAATCATTGTGGACTATTTGCCAAGTTAAGCTCTTTTTTTTTCATAACATATAGTTTATTAGACCTTTTGTCAAAAAACAACAACATATACTCCATTCGTTTTATAATAGATATGTTTTAGCTTACTGCACAACGATTAAGAAATTTACATTTTTTTAAAAAGTATTTTTTAAAATAGAATTTTAAAATTATTCAACCAACTATAAAAAAATATAAAATTTTATTGGTCGAACAATTTTTAATAAAGTTAAAATAAACCTTAAAACTTAAAAAATACCTTAAAATTTCAAAACATCTTATATTTTGAAATAACATAAAACTCCTAAAACATTATATAATTTAAAACAAAGGGAGTTGTTTATTTGTTTGCTATGTGATCTCATTATTAGGTCATGTTATCAGTTAACCAACTTTTGACAGATTTTTGACAAATCATTTACTATACGAGTGCTGTTAGAAGGAAAAAAAAAAACATTACTCTATATTAAAAAAATAAACTTAAATACTAGATTGATGGAAATAAAAAACAGCTAACATGAACTATACTTTTGAACGAGATTCCAACTATAGAAAAACATATCTCAAAGAACTTAAAATGCCTATGGTCCAAATGGAGTAACTAGGGTTTTAGACCATCATGGGGTCTAATCAAGTTCCAGTTCGTTAGTCTAAAGACACAGAAGCAGCTGCAAGCATCAGATATATTACATGGTGTTTGTAATATATTCTATCATATTGGTCCTCTGCATTAATAATATAAAATATAATACATGGACCTACGGTTTTTGTTATATTGGTCTACAAAACAATACTAAAGCTTAATGATAGATCTAAGCAATTTTTTTTATCTTCCCAAAAGAAGAGTGAACTGTAAAAGTTCAATAAGAAAAAAGTGAGAATTGTACCACCCGTAGTATATACATAAATTATCAGTAACAATAATCGTCTTTTAATCGTCATAATGAATATATTCGTACGAAACTATATATTCTTTTCTTTATATTAACGGGTTGTTGATATGTAACAAGAGTTAGTAAACAGTACGTAACCAGACTTAATATTTATTTATGCAGAAAATATTAATTTTGCGATAGCAATAGAATTTATGGAAATTACTGTGAAAAACTATTACAACAAGTATTTATTAGATATCATTCTCAAATGTTTTAGTCTCCGAATTATCTACCTAAATTATCCATATCAAAGGATGGGATATATGCAGTATTCTATGGTATTTATTCTTTTTAGATGTTACGTAAAGCATAAGTATATATATATATATATATTTCATTAGGTGACCATTTGGAACCATAAAAGAATAGTGGAGAATAACGAGTACGCAGAAAATAAATAATCTACTACACATTATGATGATATGTATAACAGTATAAGATAAGCATATACATCGTTTTCTATCAAGAAGATTAATGGCAATACAATAAATAGATCTCGTTATAAGCTGACGTAAAAGGACAAAATTAATTTTCTATTGATGAATAGGTTGGAAAAAGATAACTAAGGTACCAAGTGAAATATGAGTCAGCAAGCAAAGTTAAAAAGAAGTTGTCTGAGACATATCACATGAGTAAATTAACAACTTTCATCATCATGATTGTATATTATAAACTGCCATGAGAAGAATTGAGAAAAAAGAATTAGTCATGGCAAATAATCACAGGACCAAATAAGTGAAAACTCATTTATGTACCTGACAAGAAGCATCCTATCCTACTTATCAAAAAAAAAAGACAAGAAGCATCCTACGAAAAAGTTGAATATCTTAGGATTTGAGAGCTAAACTGTTGATAAGAAATTCTCTTTTGTTTTACTTTTATCAGAATAAATGTTGTTATATTCTTGTTTCAAGCATCTTTGAGTCGTGTTACATTTGCAAGTGTGATTTATTTAGCATATAAAACGCTAATATTGATTTATCTTGGACTCTACTGTATTTTATGTTAATCGATTAACAACTTTGATTGGAGATAATCAAATAAGTCCTCAGAAGGGAACAACCGCACACGAAACTCCTCTAATCTTGATAACATATATCCTTATAAATGTATTATATAGTTCTTGCTGACAATATATTCAGAAAGCTTAGACACAAGAACAACCCATGACATTTTCCACTATCTAACATATATAAAAGAGATGATTAGCTAAATATCCATGTTCAAAAAAAGATAGTTAGCTAAACGTCTTCGTGGTAAAACCTCTAAATAATAAGAGAGAAATATAATTATTAAAAGTTTCATGTTAAATAATAAATTACCTAATACTGTAGTACTATATGATCTTCTTTTTTACTGATGATGATAGTACTATATGAGATTTAACCATTTAAACTTGACAAACTCTGTTTGTAACGATCGTGAAGTAGCTGTCATACTAAAGAACCTGTCGGCAAGAGAGGCCAAGCGAGAAAAAAGAAAAAACTTTAAAAGCCTATCATTCTCTTAGTTTTATTCACAAACACACCGCATATATTTGCACTATAGATTTCTTTTCACAAACTAAACGTGTCAATGCCTGAAAAAACGTTAATCTACTTCTTTCTTTCTTTTGATGAACAATATAAGTTACAAGATTATGAAATACTAATAGATAGGAACTGGACTTGTGGATATTCTCTATTTAAGGCATACTTTGTAGGGCTTTTTTTTATCAACATGCTTTGTAGGTTATATATAGAATTTTTCAAGTATTTCTTTTTTTGAGCAGAAAATAAACTAGGGACTAGATCTGATGACAGTAATATATATACATATATGGCAGAAATTTCTGTATCTTGAAATTGAATGGAGGAGGATGAAAGAGAAAAGTTGGATCATTTTGGTTGGACTAGAAAGAGAGAGATATATTAACTCTCCTTGGAAAAGTACTAGGAATCAATTTTTATTTTCTGCCAAAAAGGATGTAGAAAAAAAAACTAAAAATATATTCCCTGATAAAAAAGTGAGTAAGTAAGAAAAAAATAATGGCATATACAAAAAATATGTATATTTATAATATATAATATTTTTTTGATAAAAAAAAGAATATGTGATATTTTTAAAAGGAAAGTTTATGAGGGTGGATATAAGTTGTGTAAGGTTTTATTTGGCCAAGAATGGCTTAGCTAGCATCTGCAAAAACCAACACAAAACTATTATCTTAAATCATTCAAACAAAAGAAGAACCTGAACAAGGTGGCCCACCACCACAACAACCACTACCATCACGTCCTCCTCCACCATCCACCAGTCACCGGAGTACCGGACAAGAGAGGTCATGCCCTAGATTTAAAAACCAGAATCCTTTTGAGACAAGATCTACACTAACCAAGTAACCATTATACTTATATATATACGTTATCTATGTGTGTGCGTATATAAACCTTCTTTAGTTCATCACTTGTGCGTTTCTTGGTGAGAGAGAGAAAGAGAAAAGAGTTGTAAGGATGGGAAGAGGGAAAGTGGAGTTGAAGAGGATAGAGAACAAGATCAACAGGCAAGTAACTTTTGCAAAGAGAAGGAATGGTCTGCTTAAGAAAGCTTATGAGCTTTCTGTGCTTTGTGATGCTGAGATTGCTCTTCTCATTTTCTCTAACCGTGGCAAGCTCTACGAATTCTGCAGCAGTCCTAGGTAACAGAATCTTTAATCCTCTCTTTTCAGACCCTTTCTTGATTATGTTAGGAATAAATGATTAGGGTTTAATTTTTTATTACTTATGGGTTTTAACGTACAAATCTGGCTTCTAGAGTGAGATTAAATTAACAAAAAAATGCTCATACTATCAGTGTCTTAGATGGTCTAGATGGTGATTAAAGCTAGAGAGTTTGAATCAAAAAGTACATGAGATTAATATATAGAACCTATATACCCTATAGTATATTTATAGTGAAAGCGTTTACACAAGAGACTGAATCTGGAAGGGGTTGATCCAAATTTCCAAACAGACAAAGGATTGACCTCTGGATATACACACAAAGCGGTAAAGAAACACAACAATATATTTTGACTACTTCTTTAAGTTAGTATATCTTAAGTACTTGTAATTATATCAAAGTTAAAGAGACAACTGTGATGTTACTCAGTTCCATAATTTTCTTTTGCACATAACAAATATTTTTTTTTCCTTTTTGGAACAATTTAAAAACCCTTTTTCTTGCAAACCCATAATTAGACTGATACCAATCTTGATGTTCTTGGTTTTTAAGATATGCATTTTACAACGCTTTAAAGATTTTTTTTGTTTACCCTTTTGAAATATTACTCAAATGAAATTCAAAGTTTGAGATCAATATATGGAAAAAAATCAGTGATAATTTGTTTGTATGAATTAGTGGTATGACCAAGACGGTTGAGAAGTATAGAAAACACAGTTATGAAACAATGGATCCAAATCAATCAGCTAAAGACTTGCAGGTGCATATTCTCCCTCTATATATACATATGAATTATCAAAAGACTGAATTCAAACTTGTAAAATTGTCCTTAATTAATTTTCTTTTAAATGGCAGGAGAAGTACCAGGACTACTTGAAGCTCAAATCAAGAGTTGAGATCCTTCAACATTCACAAAGGCACATAGCTTGAATCATCGCATATGTTGAAAATTAGATGCTTACTCAGTCACATAACTCTTGTGGAAGTTTTTTTTCTCTCTAGGCATTTGCTTGGTGAGGAGATAGCTGGGATGGGAGTGAATGAGCTTGAGCAGCTGGAACATCAAGTAGATGCATCACTAAAGCAGATAAGATCAAGAAAGGTATATAAAATCTCAACAAATCGACAAGTTTATATTTGATTGTTTGGTCCTAAGAGCATTTAAAACTTTACCAAATATTTGTTTATTTCATTGCTAGGCCCGGTCAATGCTTGATCAACTAGCTGACCTCAAAACAAAGGTACATAAAGAGTCACAGTTTCCAATCATTTCAATAAAACACACTCTCATATTCACCAATTTACAGGAGGAAATGTTATTGGAGACCAACAGAGATCTTAGGAGAAAGGTAGTGCCATCTAATCTTCTAGCAACAAATTTGAACCCCTTTGAGATCCCTTATAACATTGTTCTCTCTCACTCTCTTTCTACCTCAGTTAGAGGAAAGCAATGCAGCCCTCACTCAATCTATATGGGGAGCTTCTTCTGCTGCAGAACATTCCCACCAACAACAACAGCAATATCACCAACAACAACAACAAGGCATGAGCTCTTATCAAGCAAACCCTCCGAGACAAGAAGATGGTTTCTTCAGGCCTTTACAGGGCAATGTGGCATTACAGATGAGGTATTCAGCATAGAAAAAATAATAACACATCCATTGAACTCATTTTCTTCTATGATCAGCAAGATTTATTTTAAAATTTGTGTTTCTTTTTATCAAACAGTCACTACAATCCTGGTGTGACAAATGCAAGCAACTCAGCAACAACATCACAGAATGTTATTAATGGATTCTTCCCTGGATGGATGCTCTGAAACAATGATACATATATGTATACGTATGTGTGTTTTATAGATCAGAGATCATTGCTTTGTGTCAGTTGATTTTTTCAAGAGAAACATAGTTCATGATTTACCAACTCAGTTATATATAATCAAGGGCTGTAAGGTCACACTCCAGATTATTATAACAATATTTTTGAGCTTCAAATACAAAAATTTGTGGGAGCATTATTTCTAGTATTTTTAATATCACAGTAATTTTGTCTGATTATATGACAACATTCTCAGGATCAGAATATGATTCATTTAATCAATTGCATGCCTCAAGAGTTTGATTCTAAAATAACTTTGCATTGTATCAAGATTGTGATATGAATTTTTAAAACGACTAATTGTCTTGAATATTTGAATATATATAAACTATAAGAACATATATGTAACATCCCGAGTTGTGATATGTGGAAAGGTTTAAGAGAATTGATTTGGCTATCTATGTCACCAAAGTTGACTTATCTTTTTCGTCACACATCCGTTTAGAACTTCAGGGTTAAGCGTGCTTATGCTGGAGTAGTGAAAGGATGAGTGACCTATCGGGAAGTGATTCGCGATACCGTGTGAGTGAGGCCAAAACACGGGGAAATGTCGGGTGGTGATTGCAGGGTCAGTAAACAATGATTTCGAGCCTCAAAAAAATTAGCGCACCGACCGTTGGAACGGGATGGGGCCCACGGGCCGAGAGAGCGGGCGTGGGTGGCCCATTAGCTGTGGGTGGTCGGGGCGTTATAAGTGGTATTAGAGCTGGTTAGCCATCTCGGTTATGACCCGAGAAGCGTCTTGAGACCTGTCGTGGGGCGCAACGAGGACGTTGCGTTCTTTGAGAGAGGGTGAATTGTAACATCCCGAGTTGTGATATGTGGAAAGGCTTAAGAGAATTGATTTGGCTACCTATGTCACCAAAGTTGACTTACCTTTTTCGTCACACATCCGTTTAGAACTCCAGGGTAAAGCGTGCTTATGCTGGAGTAGTGAAAGGATGGGTGACCTATCGGGAAGTGATTCGCGATACCGTGTGAGTGAGGCCAAAACACGGGGAAAGGTCGTGTGGTGATTGCAGGGTCAGTAAACAATGATTTCGAGCCTTAGAAAAATTAGCGCACCGACCGTTGGAACGAGATGGGTCCACGGGCCGAGAGAGCGGGCGTGGGTGGCCCATTAGCTGTGGGCGGTCGGGGCGTTATAATATAGTATTGATAATATGATAGAAATAGATACGAAGAATTGTATTTCAATGGGCCTTAAAAATTATATTTAAGATGAAGATAATATCATTCTCCCCCATGTCACAAAAAACACCCATAAGGCAAGGTAGTACACATAATTTACTTTATATATTTATGCAAAAGTTGCATCTAAACCTCCAATTAGAAGGTAACCATTTAGATCCTTCATCAATGGACAACCAAAGCAAGGACAGATCTTTGGGGTTTTGAGGGTAAATGGACCTAAAGATTATGTTTGGGTTGTATTCGGTCCAATATTGTCATTTGTATTTTTTTTGTTTGTTTGTTTGATCCTGGTTTCATATTTAGTAGTTTTTTTGTTTTTTGTTTGTTTTAAAAAACTTTTATTTTTATATATCTAGAACTTTTGCATCGCTTAAATATTTTGGGTCATCCTCCACTAAGCTCTATACTTGACTGAATCAGGTCGAACCAATCTCATGTTAAATATCGGTAGATGAGACACAAACTAGATTTGTCACTTAGGCTAGCCCACGTCTATTTATCCATGTCTAGATGACCGTTTCTTATTTGTGTACAAACATTACCGCATCCATAAAAGATCATGTCTATTAAGAACTACACCTATGAAAGATCATGTTAATATTGGTCACTCATGAAATCTATTATATACCACATAAGAAAATCTACTACAATAAAATTTGCTATATGGAGCGTTTAAATATTCAAAACATCAAAACTTGTTTTTGTGTCTTTTTGCAAAAAACAAGATTTTGTGGTTTTGGTTAAAAATTTTGTTCTTTGATTTTAGTGAAAAATAAGATTTTGTGGAAAACTTTTTTTTTACGTTTTGGCGGATATTTTGTTTTGTAGTTTTGGTCAAAAATTTGTTTGGTAGGAAATTTGATTTTTGCATTTTTGGTAAGAAAATTCGTTTTTTGGGTTTGGTGGAAAACTCGATTTTGACAAAAAAAACTTATTTTTAGTCAACAAAAGTTCATTTTTCAGTTTTGGTGAAAAAACTTGATTTTGCGATTTTGGTGAAAATGGCTTAATTTGACGAGAAAACTTGATTTGACTAATTAATTTTGTTTGTCAAGAAATTTTTCTTTGTGATTTTAGCGGAAAAACTTGATTTTGATATTTTGACAGAAAAACTTGATTTTGCGATTTTGGGGGAAAAAATCGATGTTACAGTTTTGACAAGAAAACATAATTTAATGATTTTTGCGAGTTGTTTAATGATTTTAGAGGAAATACTTGTGTTGTGGTTTTAATCTTTTAAAACTTCTATTTTTCCCAAATTTAATTTAAGTCAAAACTTTATTTGTTTTACATTGTTTCTATATAGTCCAAACTCACAGCACCCACAATCTAATTAGTCTTATGACTCTTATCCAATTATAACATGCTGTCTAAATGGGTGTGACCAAATTAAATCCATTTATATTTGGACATGGACGGCCTATAGTTAGCCCACTCATTTGACAGCTATAGCACAAACAGAGAGAAACTTAAAGGCTCATGAACAAGTTCATCCGTTGAAGAACTTTTGTCAGCTCAAGAAACCTAAATTAGGCTTTTAATTACAAATCAGAGAAACTGAATTGTAGCCATAAATCGTATTGTGCAGCAAGGAAGAAAAGTAACAATGGAGGTTACTTGGTCACCACGAAACGTCACAAATTTTTTTCACTCTTGGCCTAGTACGACTGCTCTATACAGAAAACGAAAAGAATGTAAAGACTTTAATATTTGTTCTTGTGTTCTCTAGGATAAGCTAATTATATTATAAGCTAAGAAGCTTTTAGCCTATAGCTGTAAGAAAAAACATGGTCAGTTTACAAAATGTTTGATTTAAAATGTCAGCTACCTATATACTGTCTTAAATGGTGTTTTTATAAAACCGAATCATCAGTTAATTTTACGTATCAATCGTCGTATCGGTCATAAGCATTTTTATAAGATTTGTGTTCGACAGTCATTAGCAAAAAAAATCTATTAGGCATGAGCAATGAGGATCCATAGTTCGACTAGTTTATTAACTTGCCAATAAAAATAACAACTTAATATAACAATTTGCTTATGAAGCAGAAAAAAATATTCAACTAATAATAGAAAATTACTGCAGTACGAATAGATAAAAACAATTAAACTTAGGCATAGGTTTATTAATAAAATTAAACGAAACGAAATTCTTAGAACATTTTATAAGGGAACAAAAAAGGTAGAAATGTAGAATTGACTCGAGACATTAGCAATCCTTCCTTTCCTTATTCTTTTCTGCAGCATCCGCAACGTGGGCAGCAGCGGCAGTGACGGTTGCGACAACAGCTACGGTGGTAGCCACAACACCAACGGCAGATACTGCTGTACTCAGTAGCAGCCCTGACTTTATAAAGACCAGAAGCTATTTAAAAAAAAAAACTGCTATTCTATATTTGAATAGAATATATACTTCATTAATAATACCACTAAACTAAAAAAACATTTATGAAAAATTAGCTAAAAATTCTATATATATTTTGAGGGTTGAAAGTTCGTGTCTCTATAGTTTCTTATCAGGGCCGGCTATTGTCGTACCAACCCAACCAAGAAACCTCATCTTTTTTTTTTTTTTTTGTAGTTTTGGTTTCTCTTCCTAAAATTTCTTATGAAAGCAGAGCTCGTTCATGGGATTTATATAGTTGAGTGCTATATTAGTATTATTTTTTTTCTTGGGGTTCGAAAGTTGAGTCTACTTCTACATTTTGCGAGATAAGCTCAATATTCCAGGAGGAGAATGCAGAACATCTTTGAATTGTAATTTAATTATTATAGAGGAATTGTAGCAAGAAACTCTTTGAGAGAGGTGCAAATTAATTAGTCTTTTAAGAGGCGTGGGAATTTCTATATACTTATTTAGTACTATCGTATATTGATTAAAAGAAATTATTTGAATACGAATAGTAAAGGGTAAAGAAGAATTGAGAGTTAATATTTTCATGATATATAAAATATGAATAGAATAGATATACCAAAACATCTTCTCGAGTTTCTAAGCAAATTTTGGACTCTTGACTGAGTACTATATGAGAGACGAGGAGACGTCGTGGGAATCCAAATGGTTTAGTCATTTCCTTAAGTTCATACGTATTTTATGTACTAATAAAAATGAATATATGCAAAATGGAATTTATTCAAATGAATTTATGAACATATGAATTAAGATATCTGGATTCGGATGCGGTTAGGACGAATCTAAAATTTTAATAGTTGGATACGAACATCCTGGATAATTTTTTTTCGGAGCAGATCTCAGATCAAGATTCGGATAATAATTGTCATGCCTCGCAACAAGGAACGTGAATAAAGTCATAGTCAAAGCTGTGGCACACCAGTCCACAAGGATATGACACATATTTGGTTTTGACTTATTGCCAAAAGTCTAGCACTTTGTATTAAATATGCCATCGATATTTTCTTAAAATTATTGTACTATTATTTACTAACGCCTTCTGAATATGATCGAAAGTGATTTGCTCCACAATAATATCAATAAAATCCAATTTTTTATATACATCCACAAATGTAAAACCAGAGATTATACACAAGAATATACTTAAAAGCCCTGAACTTTGATGTCCTAAAAGAGCTTCTTCATCTACATATTCACACAATGTACCACTACTACTGCCATTTACAGAAGATAAGAGGAACACTTCCTTCAAGAACTTCAAGACCTGATCAATCCGAAATTGACAAAAGATCTCGATTTGAAAACACCAAAGAGAAACCCCGTTTGTGATTCTTGAGAACTCGGTTTGAGGACTGTGTTTCCTCCTTTCACTTGGAGTATTTTCTGACCAATGACTTGCCTAATTGCATCTATGGTCTTAGCATCAACTTGATAACCAGAAGCATCCTTCACATAGAATGTGTTGAGAGCTTTCCCTCCTTTTGTTTTCACTTCAGCTCTTGTAACTGTAAGACTATTTTCACGAAAGATCCTTGTCACATCCGAGAGTAACCCGACTCTATCTGAAGTGCAAAGCTCAAGCTTCAAGCCCTATAAACATTCAACCAAACGTTAAGCCACAACACACACAACATTCTTACAACTCTTCTTCAAGCAAATGACAGCAATGTTCACCTCAGAGACTCTTCTTTGAATAGCTGCTTTAAGACATTTGATCACTCGTTGTCTTTCTGCCTCGGATTTGACTGGAGATCCATCTGTATGTCTTATGTAATATTCCTACAAAAACCAAAGAACTTAGATAAAAACAATATGTGGATCAAATCAAGAAGCTTATGCATATATATACCTGATAAGCTTCAGGGCCTTCAGCATCAATGCTGGCATGTGAAACCACATATTTCATATCTGTCAAAGTGAAGACAGTATCAAAGAGAAGCTTTGGTCTATCTTTACATTTGATCATCACAACTGAGTAATCCAAATCATGCAAGTTGGAGACATCCACATCTGGAACCACTCTCCCACTTTTATCCTCATCACCAACACTATTCTCCTCCCATTCATCATAATCTCTATCAGCAAACATCAACTGATGAAGCTTACGATCAGCGTAAGTCTCATCAAGAGAAGAAGAGACCGTGGTTTTGGGTTCACGGGATCTCCTGCTCCTGCTTCCACCTGTAAGCACGTAACCAAGAAGTTTCCTAATCTGGGACAACCTCTCCGGATCAATGACTGCAGAGCAGGTTTCCTCGTCAGTCACTTGTAAAACCGCCGCTGCTTTTGCTCTATGCGTCCAGATCTCAGCGTTGACCACATTGCATTGAAGGTCCATAAGAACAGCGCATAGCTCAGACAACAAACCCGGTCTGTCGGTTCCTGTAAGCTCAATGACGGTGAAGTCGACAGATTGTTTAACACCAATGGTTGATCTCGGACTGTAGCAAGAAGAGTCATCAGGGCCAAGAGACTGCAAACAATCAAACAAGAAAGACAGTTAATAATCACATCATTAAATGGAGAAGGAGAGGTTCACATCTTTCTTACTTACTTTACGGATATAAGCAAGAACGATTTCATCAGTGACTTTGTTCCCATCATGGTCAGTAACGTTGAAAACATCCATGAACCAGCCACCATCAGAGGAGATATAAGCTTTCTTGATTGTGAGGTTAAGATCAGTCAAGACTTGAACAACTTCCAGAAGAATCCCATGTTTATTTGCACTATCCACCTAAACCCACAAATCAAAACGTCTTCTTCACCTAAACCAAAACCAAAACCTAATCAGGTGAGTAATATGTCTGAACAAGTTACCTTAATGACAGTAACGTTCTTGCAGACTTCGTTATCAATCACAACCCTTGGGGGATTCACTCTTCTGATAAACTTAGCAATCTCATCATCCATATGATATGAATAGCTCAAGCAAACATCTGAAAGAACAAAATCAAATACTCAGATCCTGAAACGAAGAACAGAGACTAAACCCTAAAACACGATTCCAAACGAACCCATGATAGAAAGACCTAAACTTGAACAAACCCATCATAGAAAGATCTAAAATTTAACAAAACCCATATACGGAAACTAATCATCAGAGCCATAATTGGATCAATGAATCATCAAATCGAGAGAAACAGAGAGAAGTAACGAACCCATATCTGATTCGATCGATCGAAATTTTTGGAGGAAGAAGACGATCGCAACTGCAATTGCCAGAGAGTAAAAGGATCAGAAGAAAGTTTGTTAAATTTATATATAGAATAATAAGAAAGAGATTTAACTTAATTAATTAATTAAATCTAAAAGGGGAAAATTACTTAACAGTATGCTCTGTGTCTGACACAGATTCTCCTCAAAACCTGCGAAGAAAGAAGAAAGAGTCCAACGAAATTCAATTTATCTTTTTTTTTGTGCGTTAAATGGTGATTGTGATGAGGAGTCTACTCATTAATACACTTGGCGTATGTTAGCCAGCCGCCCTTCGTTTTCAGGGTAAGATTAGTCTGCTAAACCGGTCGGTTTAGGGAGATCATTCTTCAATGGTGGTAGATTTCGAGATAATGACATTTCTCTTAATTGAGTAGCAAAATAATCGCGGTTCCTAAAAAATCCATATTTTAAAAAATAAATTTGTTTCAAAAAATTACACTTTTATATTTTAATGTATTAATTTATGATAAAATGTAAATTTTAAAATATTTGTTAATTAAAAATTATAAGAAATAGTTAACTACAAAAAATAAGACATTAATAATTAAAAAACTATATATTTTCTTATAATTTCAAAACTCTAAAACATATATTTTTTAGAATAGAAGAATTTTTAAAATATAGGAAATAGCAAATTACTGACTATTTTTTTCTGGGATCTCGATTGCAAAACATATTGATGAGAAATTCGTTTTTTTTTTGAAAAATAATTAGGGTTAAAATGATGCCTAAAATGATAATTTTGATGGCATAGGGATATTAGAACAAATACTAAAAGATGCAAATCGTATAGTTATTATTAGATGACAAGGATTTAATTTAATATTAACTTGGTACATTAAATGAAAATTTTTATTTGATATATAAAGATGAGAAATACATTAAAACACTACAAAAGAACAAATTTAGTTTAAATAATCACAAATATATAAAAATCCCACATAAATATAGCCATTTAAAATTAATATTAGAATATCTTTATATTAAAATATTTAAACCAAAAGATTAAGAAATAGTAAGAGTGTCTGGAATTTCATTTTTATGCTTGATTAACCAAAGATGTCTAGTGGACCCAAATCCAACTGACACCTCTTGGGAGCTTATTCATTGCTGACATGTTACATGGAACTTCGTTTTTACCACCATATTACGGCCCTTTCATATTTTATAACTGATTTTGATTAACTCCTTCCCCGGGTTATCTTAAATTGGCCGAATGTGTCATGTGTTCAGGCACTCCAAAGATTTTGGAATTGAATTGAGTCTAATAGTACCGGTAAAACAAAAAAAAAACATGAACAAATATGCAGTTAACAAGGACAAGAATCTAAGGAGATATTTCACATGCCACACTCCATCAAATTGGTGGATTTTAATCTTGTCTCTATTTTCTTAATCATCGTGATTCGTGTAAATGTAAATTCGTGAATCATACCTAAAGTTGTTATATATCAATTGGTGTATAAATGAATTCCTTAAGTAAATATATTCAATGTTAATTCGTGTATATACTACATAGAATAGTAAGATACTTATAGAATGTGTTCAAGGATTTTGGCCATTATGTCAGTTTGAGTGATAGCAGAGACGAAACCAATATTAAATGTTGTGATTTCGGATTTGGAAGAATTAGAGTTTTGGTCCGCACCTCTTACTAATTCAAAAAAAAATATGTTCAAGATCAGGAAAATTAAGGTGAAGAGTTGTATGTATAAAAAAGTTTTAGATGACTGAGGTATCATAATCCCGCACGCAAATCCGTTGAAATGCCTCCAATAAACATACTTTAACGAATGAATTTAGAACAAGAAAACACTAGTTGAGTTTGATTAGTGTTTTCTATTAAAAAAGGTTGTAATAGAATATTAAAAGAAGGGGGGAAAGCATGCTGTTTAGCAGGTCAAATGTTTAAGTTTAGTGAAAAACAAATGCGTAGAAGGAGGGACCATGCCGGCCGCATGCTATTCTACATTGCTCATTCTCTTCTTTCTTCAATTCTCTCCTTTAATAAAGCATAACAAATACACATCTTCTAAAAGTAATATACTTAGTGCTCTATTTTATAAGAACGACACTCTTTAAAATAAAAACAATATCCAAGACTAATTAAAAGGGTTAATCTTTTCTGCTGGGGTCTCTAACCATATCTAATAGTTCACTTTTAAAAAAAAAATAGAGTTACTATATAATAGAATTGAATTCTACTATAATAGTACTCTATTTTAGAGTAAAAAATAGAATGATGAACAAAAAAAATAAATGGACTACTCTATATATAGAGTAAACATACTTTTTACTCTATTTTAGAGTAGAAAATAAAGTAGGATTGAAACATTTTTTAATTTAAACATACGAAGCCTTATAAATGATTACAATATTTTTATATTTTAAAACATAAAAATTATATGGTAAGTTATTTAAAATAATATTAATCAAGAAAAAAATTATTTAATTCATCTATTAATATAAACAGATGAATTAAAATTATTATATGGTAAGTCATTTATTATATGATAATTAATTTTAAAATATTATATGGTAAGTCATTTAAAATTATATTAATCAAACACAAACTTTTCTTAGAGTTAATATTCTATTAAGATAATTTATATATTTTTCATTATAATATATTAGCATCCTTATTTTTAATAGGAAAACAAAAGGAAACATAAATAAAAACACAAGGAAAATAATAAAATATAATTGTTGTGTTATTGTTTCTTTTAGATCTTATGATTTAATTTATATTTTTTTATCGAGTTGTATTCTCTCTCCGTTTCATTATAATACATGTTTTAGAAAAAAAATTCATAAAGATAGATTTTTTTTGTATTTTCTATGAAAATATTGCAACTTTAAGAAAATTAATTAACTTTATTAAGTTACTATTGGTCAAAAATTATTAAAAATTGAAAATTACAGAAATCGATACATTTATTATAGTGATTTAATGCGTTTTCTTAATATGTGTGAATATCCCAAAAAAATCTAACTTTATAAAACAGAGGGAGTATGTTTTTTGTGTTACTACAATGTGAACTAATTAGTTTTATGTGTTTTTAAAATGTTAAGAAAAGAAGATCAATAAAAATTATCAGTTCTACAATTGTTAAAGTCAAAGATGAAAAATATAATGTAAATTGAAAGTAAAAAAATATGATATTTTTATTTCTTATATTTTATATTTTTTTCTTATATCAAATGCTAATATTATTATAGATGTTTAATGTAATATTTATATTTTTGAAATTATATATTTACTTATTCTTTATTATTTCTTATATTGTAGATTTATTTATTATCTATTTTAATGCCATATGGCGTCTTTTTAAAGAATAATTTTATGCTGATGTGGACGCTCTATATAACTTCAAAATGTCTATTTTATTAGTATAGATTTCAAAAAATTGTATTAATGAAATAGCTAATTAGAGAAACAATATAGTATCACCAAATCAGAATACTCAACCAAATTAGAAAAGCAATTACTCGTAATAAACCATATCCCCATATCACCACTTTTTCTTGGCATGTTATTCAGTTTGGTGTTAAGGACAAAAAATGATTTATAAGAGGAAGATTCGTTTACAGGTTATGCTTAAAACCTCTAACCAAGAAAAAAAAAGCAGTAAAATGAAAATTTTCCTCTTCCTTCTTATCATTGTTACGATCTCAGTGAGTGGAAGAAGGAAACTTATACGATCTTTGCAGAAATGGTGTGTCACCGTTCCCAGCACTACTCAGGAGGCCTTCTAGAAATCGTTTGATTATGATGCAAAGAGAATGTTTGCTTTCTCTTCAGTTCAACTACGCCATGGACTAGTTTTTCAAAAAGTACGGAGTTGATAATCTCAAGAACTGTTATTTTGGAAAGACAGACATTGTTGTTGAGGAGGACCCCAACTCTGCCTTCTGCCAATATCCGGCAAAGGCAAGAGCCGGTGCTAAAAGTGGGAATAAACTCATTATCGCTGGCTTCTGTTTTATCGTCGTTCTACTTCTTCTTCTAATGTATGTTTGTGTAACCACGAAAGTTCCTCCTCCTATATATTAATTGAAAAGCAATTTAAATGATTTATGTTGATGTGTCGCTCATATGAGAGTTCTCCAATTAATTGTTATAATTTGATTGATTAATAGTTTTTCATTTTTTTTATTTAATTAAAGTTTTTAAAAGGAAACTAATCCTAAAATTACATAATCTAATCTATGTTTCCAAACAAACAATTAACCATCTTAAATATAGATGAATTAATATAAACATATGAATTAAAATTATTATATGGTAAGTCATTTATTAGATGATAATTAATTTAAAACTATTGTATGGTAAGTCATTTAAATTTTTTAATCAAACACAAACTTTTCTTAGAGTTAATACTCTATTAAGATTATTTTTATAGTTTTCATTATAATATATTAGCATCCTTATTTTTAATAGGAAAACAAAAGGAAACATAAATAAAAACACGAGGAAAAATAATAAAATATACTTGTTGTGTTATTGGTTCTTTTAGATTCTTATGATTTAATTTTTATTTGTTTGTCGAGTTATATACTCTCTCCGTTTCATTATAATACATGTTTTAGAGAAAAGAAATTTCATAAATATAGATTTTTTTTGTATTTTCTATAAAAATATTGCAAACTTTAAGAAAATTAATTGACTTTATTAAGTTACTATTGGTCAAAAATTATTGAAAATTGAAAATTACAAAAATTGATACATTTATTATAGTGATTTAATGTGTTTTCTTAATACGTGTGAAAATCCCAAAAAATCTAACTTTATGAAAAAGAGGGAGTATGTTTTTTGTGTTGCTACAATGTGAACTAATTAGTTTTATATGTTTTTAAAACTTTAAGAAATGAAGATCAATAAAAATTACCATTTCTACAGTTGTTAAAGTCAACGATGAAAAATATAATGTAAATTGAAAGTAAGAAAATATTATTTAGAAAAATAATGAGATATATTTTTGCGGTATAATAAACTTTTAAAATGTACAATAACAAAAAAATAACAAATTTATACAAATAAAAACATTTTATTTTGATTTCACATTGGATCTCACATTAATATTAAGTATATATGCTTAAAATATTGACATTGTGTTATTTAAAAATTTAAAAATTATTTTTTCTTTCATATATAATTATTTAATCATATTTAATTAAAATATGTATGTCTTAAAGTAATTTTAAATAAATGAAAATAATACTTTTAAAAGATATCTAAACTATGCTTAGTTTTATAAAAACAATTTTCGCTGATGAATTAGTATTTGATAAAATAGTAACTCTTATTTATAGCAACTAGACTTTCACTACAAAAAAATGGTTGTATTACATCACTTAATTAGTATCAAAAAGATAAGTGATATCAATTTAAATCATTTATTTACAGATGATACAAAATAAATATTTCGGAATCAGTTATATTAAGCGATTGTGTTATAAATTTATTTAATATCATTTCAAAGAAACCGATACAAACTATATTAATTTACAACATTTCAAAAAAAGTGATACAAAATAAAAGTTTACATCAATTAATTAATTGACACAGTTATTAATATGTACTAACATTACTTATAAAATGATACAAAAGTAATATCATTTCAATAAAAGATGTAAATTTAGAATCAGTAATAAAATGATACTAACATAATTTTAATTTAATTATCAATATCTGTAGCCCATTTCTTTGTTGAAAATTGACGTAAATCTTATATTTTCTCAATTTAAAATATTAAATATTAATTATAGAAATTATAGAAATAAAATTTTCATATTTACTGATTATCTGTAAAATTGTATTACTTTGACAATTAATTCATATGAGTTTTGAACAGATTTAATATTTAATATATATTTTTCTCGTAATTTTAATAATGAAACAGATCATTGTTTTAGTATATGCACAGTCATTTTAAATATCTAATTAATTAAAAAAAAATTTGCAATGACTTTACCAAATTTTTGCCGTAAATGAATGCTAGTGTTAATTTCACATTTATTCTTTAATTTTGTTTTGTAAAATAATTTATGCGATTAAATACAATATTTGTTATAAGAAATAATAGTGATATCTTCTAATTAATCTCCTATTTTATCTCACCCACTAACCCCACAAGGCCACAACTTAGAACGCCCAAAATCTTCTTCTTCTACAATTACAATTTTTTGTTATACTCTCTCAACACAAATCTAGAAGAAAATTCAAAATCTGACGCTTGGTCATTTTTTCTTCTATTTTCTTAGTCTTCTGCATTTTAACTTTTCATATAATTATTTTTCTGTGATATTGACATAGTTTTCATTCATAATAATCATTGATAGTTAAAAAAACACGAAGATACAGTGAACCTCAGCATTAATGGAGGTATGTAACTAATTAATTATTATAAATTGTTCGTTTTCTTCAATAGTTTTGAGCAACATAAAATTGCTATGCTATTGATACTCATAAACGATTGCTTTGACTCTAAATGGATTATCAAGAGCTTTCACTAAATTTATTTTACTATGCTTTTTACATTTTGTAGGTTAAAAATATGTTCAAGTATCAAGATCATTTCTATCCGAGACAATTTGGGATTCTTATTCTTCAATACGAAGACAAAGAGCATACAAAGAATACTTGAGTTTATAAGATGAAAAAAAAAATGAATTTGAAACAAAAGTAAAGAATGATGGCTGAAATTTATATCGATTATGTTTGATATGTGTTATTTTCTTTCTTTCTTTTTTGTAAAATATTTTTAATCATGATGTATAATAGAAAAAATATAATTAGAGTTTTAAATTTTAGTTCTGTTATTGAGATCTTAATTGATATTGGAAAAGATATTTTTGGGTAAAATTTTATTAATTAATAAAAATAATAATTATAGTAATTATTTAACAAATTAAATTTGGTATTAATAAAATACTTTCATATATTGATGTAATTATTATAACTAATATAAGAATTCATATTAATATTTACATCAATTATTTATAAATGAAATAAATATTTAACATCAATTATAATAAATGATTTAAGTGGTAACATCATTTTTAACAATTGACACATACTAACATCACTTAAAATAAATGATGAAAAAATTTGCTATTTTAACATCAGTTTTCAACAAATTGATACAAATTATTTGCATCACCATAAAGTAAGTCATTTATTTAAGCGATGTAAAATATCTTTACATCATTTATAAATAATACAAATATATATAATAAATGATTTAAACTAACTTTTTTTTTGTAGTGTTTCATGTCACCAATAGATAAACTTTCAAGAGATTAGTTTGTTAGATTTTGGCCCGTCGAACATCTTTGATTAATAAACATAAAAACGAAGTTTCAGTCACTCATATATTTCTTAACTTTTTGGTTTAAATATCTTAATTTTCAGATATGCTAATATTAATTTTAAATGGTATATTTATGTCAGGTCTTTATACATTTGTGATTATTTAAACTAAATTTGTTTTCTTTTTAGTGTTTTAATTTATTTCTCATCTTTATATATCAATCAAAATTTTCATTTAATATATCTAATTAATATTAAATTAAATCCTTGTCATCTATTTAAAGTTTAAGCAAAAAAATTATATTGAAGAGTGAAAAATAGAGTAGAGTTTGGAGATGCTCTAAAATGTTAGAATTTTTTTTGGGGGGTATATAACTTAAAACTTGATTTTCTGAACAACTGATCAACATAAGAGTAGTGATATTTGCTGAGCAAAAATCTGTTTTGTAGTACATTATGGTCTTTCTCCAAGTTTAGTATCTTTCGACATTTGTTTTTTTTTGAAAATAAGTCTTTTGACATTGGTTTAAATACCAAGTAAAGAAGATTAAGGAAACCTTTGACTTTAGATGTTCTTAATCTGGCATTCTACACACCATATATCGATAAAAAAAGTCTATGCCAAATTGGGTCAAACCATATTGTCTTATAAACATTTAGTTGGTGTTTGTAGGGCTCATCGGAACTGATTTTTTATTCTTCGACGTTGTTGAAATATGCTCAGTACGTGTCATACACATCGAAAGTTACACTTACACTTAATAAATTAAAGTGACATATAATTTTATTAACAAAAACTATTAAAATAACACTAACATATAGTTGGTTTAGTCTCTAAATCAATGGTGGTCTAGTGGTTAATTAGAGACACATGCACCTTAATTAGCCAGATTGAAACCACTGTATTTCTGTAACTTAATGGATGGCATATAGTTTGTAAGTATACATTAATTAAATATTAGCACTTAGCTTGAATGATTAACCACTGATTATATCAGTACATATTGTATGTATATCTCACTAGTGACAAAGTTCTTTATATGTTTAGGGTTCCAAATAGACATATACGAGAACTAGTACGTAGTTCTATTCTTCATTTTTAGGAGGAAATATTGCATCTTTAGCCTGTGCTGCTTTATCTCCAACATACTTAGCCGTTTTCTTGCGCATATCGGTGGCGGAGTCTTTGGCTTCACCAGCTTTTTCAACAATGAAATCTTTAGCTTTTTCCGTTATTAATACAGTTTCTTCCTTGGTCTCTTTGCTCTTATCGGACACAAACTCCGAAGCTTTCTTAGCATTTTCAGCCACCGTGTCCATCGCTTCACCAGCTTTCTCAAAAATGTAGTTTCTTGCACTCTCCATATGATCTTTAACTTCTTGTCCTTTCTGAGCAGTCACGTGCCCCACTTCACTCCCCATGTCCTTCACGAACTCGCCAGCTTTCTGTCTAATATATGTTGTAATAATTTTATATATTATTACATTTACATAATAGGCTATATAGATTCTGATCGTTTATAGCCTTTAATATAAATGTGCATTTTGGGTGTAACTGAAATGCATTTTTTGGAATAAAAACTTCATGAATGCTTAATTTATGTGCATTCCAAATATTGTTCACTAGTTACAATGGAAAAGGGGAAAAGGTATTCCACTTCATTCCATAACATTCCAAATTATTCCAAAAAAAAATAACTTCCATTTGAAAAATCATTTTGTTGAATTTATTTTTCAAATATTTTTCTTAATTTGTTGAATTCTAACTAACTAACTAAAATTGAGGTGAAAGCATGTCAATGTGTGTAAATTCTCTCCTCTAAAAATATTTTTTAGTAGTATAAGCTTTATTAACCTAATGATTCAGAACTATCATCCTCTACAATTGGTTCATGTTATGGTATATATACAAGAGTTAGTCACTCGATCTCCAAAAATTCGTATCTCCAAGCAAATATAATATAGACTTACGAGGCATCATCTAGCCATTTGGGGTCGTTCTTTGATTTGCCACCACCTTCCACGGCGGCTAGGACCCATGACTTCTTGCGCTGAGGTGTAATGGTCGCATTCTTGCGGCCAACACTCATAGATCCACCGCCTACGCCGCCGTTTCTCTTGCCTCCGTTGATCAATAATGAAGAGCCAATCCCACCAAACATAGCTCCAGAAATAGACATCGACATGAGAATCTCTTACCTTTGCTCTCTTAAGAGGTGAAATATTGTGTGTTTTGAGAGTAAACGAATCTTAAACGAGGAGTTAAATTGTTATTAAGGAGGACAAACGAGAATTTTATAAGAAAGCTCAGAGGCTAACGTGGATTAGTTTCTAACCAATTAGAATCAGTGTCATCTCTTATGTTAGTTCTTTGTTTCGTCACGTGTATTCGTTTTTGTTACACAAGAAAACACGTAGGCCAACAACATATACATTGGCATGCTTGCACCAAGTGAGCCAGATATATTTACTTTAATATAACAATAAGAAGGGGGAAATGTTGTGTTTTTTAGAAGGTCGAGTTTTTGGGAGAGAGGAGAAACGCAAATGATGCGTAGAAAGAAGGATCATGCAGGTCGCATGGTACTTTCTCAATATCTGCTAATATAGAAAACATTATAAATAAAAAGAGTAACATGACAAATTTGAAGAAAAGGATAAAAAAGTTTATATTAAGAAGATCATAATTGACTGTTTATATTTATTCAAATGCTAAACGTAGAGATCGGATATATTTAAGTTTGGGTAGTTTGTATTTCTTATAGTTTGTCTAGATAGAACATATTATAGAGTGAATAATGAAGCAACAAAATTAAGAAATTTTGTAATTAATTGGCCATCCTATTTGAGTTTTCGTTTTCTCTGCGGACTTTCTTCTTCTTTCTTTTCCTATTTCTACCCATTTTTCCCAGATAAGCATCAAATCTCAACAACGTGTGAACCCACCGAGCACCATAACAGTAACATACACTTCAATAAATTGATAATTGTGTCCTCCAAATTTGACCATTTTTGGTATATCAAATTGTTACATAAATTGTTACATAAAGATGTATATCAAATTGTTACATAAATTTATAGGAATGGGCACAAGCCCAATATTTACCATTTTTGCTATACTTGCCATTTGGGTTAGCTTGTTCGAATAACAAAAATTTGGATTTGTATTTAATTTATTAAAAACAAGTATTTACACTTTCAAGTACTTCCTAACAATTAGTATGCTTGCAATTCCTTGACTCCTTTTACTACTTATTACTTTTGAACTACTTTAAAAATTATTTAATAATTATTTGTAAGTTATTTAATAATTATTTATTTATTTTAGCTAATTAAACTTTGTTTAAGATAAATTTAATTAGTTATAATTTTAAGCTAAATATTTATTTTAATAAGAGTATTTCCTTATTTTCTATATATTTTAAATTGATATATGATAAACATAATATAATAACTCTAAAAAGTTTCTATAAATATATCACTTTTAAGTCTTTTGTCGTATAAAAAATTATTTCACTATTATTTAAAGAATTTTTAGTTCAAAAATAAAAACCGATAATAAATTACGGGTAATACGTCATGAGTAACAAGTCAACAACGCCAAGTATTTATTTTTATTTTAGTATTTGATACTTGTCTTATACTTACAAATAATTAAAATAAACGACTTGGTATTTGATTGATCAAGATGAGTGCTCGATTTTAAGAGCCAAGTATGAATCAAATAGTGAGTACAAGCCGAGTAGCAAATAACTGTGCCCACCCTTATTTATAATAAGAGAAATGATCTATTTTCGACTTGAACTTACGCGTCATGAATTTAGTGTGTATTCCATAACTAAACAAAAATTCAAAAATACTACATAACCTTTACGCATCGTGTTTTTTCACTCCCAAACTTAATAGTAGTGCATATTCCATATTGAACTAAACAAAAATAAAAAAATACTACATCAACTCTCAAAAGAGTTCTTATATATATATATATATATATATTGACCACAAAGGTATTAGTCATCTGTTAATCTATCAGAACGACATTATTTTAGACAAATTCTATAAAATTAAAAAATTAAAAATACTATATGAACTCTCAAATTTGTACTTATATGTACATCGACCGTCAAAGGTGTTAGTCATCCGTTAATCTATCAAAATGACATCATTTATGATAAATTCTGTAAAAATAAAAATTAAATGTTTTGTAGGTTCGAACTCTCACACTGGTGGACAAGTATAAAGTACATATTTAAAATAATATTAATTAATTTAAATTTATAAAATAATGATTTTAAAGTAATTTGAAAAACATAAATAATTATAATTATAGATAAAACTAAAACAATAAAAATTTGATAACATTTATTTGATTAAACTAAAACTTATATATAAGTTAATGTTTACACAATTTATACAAGAAAGTTACTTTGTTCTAGAAGTTAATATATTATTACTTGTCCACTAGTGTGAGAGTTCAAACCTCCCAAAAATTAATTTTTAGTTTTACAGAATTTATCCATAATGACGTCGTTTTAATAAATTAATGGATGACTAACACATTTGATGGTCAATATATATAAGCACGATTTTGAGAGTTCATGTATTTTTAAATTTTAAAGTTACAGAATTTATCTTAAATGACGCATTTTGATAAATTGATGGATGACTAATACTTTTAACGGTCAATATATATACAATCACGATTTTGAGAGTTCATGTAGAAATTTTGAATTTTTATATTTTTGTTTAGTTCAATATGGAATATGGAGGCTGGGCATTACTCGGCCTAAAATCAGTACTTGCCCTGTATCCACCTTGAAAAATCAAGCACTCAGCCTTGTCAAGGCAAGTAACAAGTAGAAAAATTTCATTATTTGCAAAACCAAGTCAAGTATCATTTATCATTATATTTTCTAATATTTGACTTGTTACTTGCTACTTGTTACATCTTCTATTAAATACTTATTAGTTGTTCATAATACTTGTTGTTTCTTTTATTTGCTTTAAGGTTGGACACAAATACTCGTTACTCGTCTTATAATTATTAATTATTTCATATTCGTTTTTATTTTTCAATTACTGGTCCTTAGCAAGTCAAGTATTAAATAGGAAATTTTAGATACTTGCAAACAAAATAAGTTACAAGTATTAAAATAAATAGCTATATGACGGTTACTATATGTTACTTGCATAAAGAAATCATTTTTGTTATCGTGATAAGTTACAATGCTTCTAATATCATATTATTTAATAAGTAATTCTTATACCCTCAAAATAGTAGTAAATAATTCATAAATATTTACAAGTAGTAAATAATAGAGCAGAGCAAATAACTTACAAATAACTCATTTTTATCAAGTATTCAAAATAGCAAGTACTCGTTTTTAATAAAGTAAATACAAGTTAAAATTTTATTAATCGTGCAAATCAAGTCAAGTATCGGGTGCATCTAAAATAATAAGTACTCGCTTTGTGCCTTGCCCTAATATGCATTATTATAAATTTCGAGAATGAAAATGCATGAGACATAAAATTTATGAAGTATTTTTAAACTTTTGTCTAATTTAATATTTCATACACATTTGTAAAATGTTCAGGAAAGAAAATGCACAACACTTAAAATTTAGATTGAAATATACTTCATTTGTTTCTAAATAATGTATATTTTAGTACATTTCACTTGTTTCTAATTAAACAATGTTGTTAATTTTTTATATATTTTTAATAATGAATTATTAATTTTCAAAAGATGTTAATTGACAATTTTAAATTTATTAAATTTCTATTGGTTAAAATTTATAAAAAATTGTTATATTTTAAAATTTAATGTATTAATTTTTAAATATTTTTTTTTACTTTGTGTGAAAATTTTAAAATGTACATTAAACAGAGAATATCTTTTTTTTCCCTTATAATCACTATCGAGGAAAATAAAAGTTCAATTGTTATTATGAAACATATAATTATGAGAGCCGCCGTCCACTAGTCCAACCAAAATTGGGGTTAGGGATTACCTGAAAGTGACTTAAGAATGCGACTTCACTCTTTTACTTACGATTTACATCATTTTTGTGTCCCCGGATCACACACACATTTATTTATTTATCTATTTTCTTATATATCTATTTATTTATTTTACCTTTTACTAGTTTGTAACTATAACCTAGAGATTTACCCACGCATGAAATTCCAAAGCCAAGAACATAATACTCCATAACACAACACAACTTTATTTGCTGAAATTTGATGTGTCGTCAGGTACAAAAAAAAAACATAACATAACACAACCTTATTGAAATATCAAACCAGAACCTTGTAGTTTACATTCAACAATCTCATCAATATTTTTCGCCATTTGAGGAGTGAGATGATTCTTCCAGTCACCAACTTCACCTTTCCTAAAGAACACATTAGAATCAATACCAATTCTCGTTGTCCCGTTCTTATTAATCTCCAAATTGCTCAAATTACGCAAACTACACAACTTCAAGATCTCCTCCACCGTTCCACTCTTTTCTTCTTCCTCGGTGAATGGACAATTCAAGAACTCAGCCAGCCTCTTGACTTGAGCACGAGGCTCCTCAATGATCTCCTCATACTTCAAAAAAAGAACGCTCTGTTCATCTTCCAAGCTCCCTTTCCAATAGCCCAACACATGTTCCCAATAGGGTCCATATAAGAGAACTCCTTTACAATATCCTTCAAACATGAGCTCAAAAGTGGCTTGATCCATCTTGGTGCGATGCAACATGTTTCTATAATGCCAACCGGAGACAAAAGTGTCCTTGATACCTCTGCACACGTACACGACTTTGCATGGCGAGGAAGAAGACTTTGTGGTGGCATCACGCAATGTGTTTAAGTGCATGTGTGTTGAATAGATCATAGGAGAAGGAAACTTTGTGAGCTCAGGAGTTTGGCCACCAGCGTATAGCTCAATCTCAAGAAATGGGACAAGGTCATGAGGGTTTTGTGAAAGTAAAGGATGAATTTGAGGATTTTCTTGGTATTTTTCTCTATGTACAAGAGCGAAAACAAGGGATTTGAGCCAAGTGGTGCCACCTTTGGGCAAAGAAGCAAGGATTATATCGGTGTTTCGTGGCCGGAAATTCTTTTGGACATCAAGAACGGCTTGGAGTGTGTTGGGATAGTACCAACAACCTTTGTAGTTGTAGAGAGGGTAACCCATGAAATCTTTGTCTGAAGGAAGAGAAGAGATCAAGTTCTTGGTTTCTTGGCTAACTTTGTCGTCTTTCATGTAGTTTGGGAGGTGAGATTCTTGATAAGCTTCCATTGAGATGCTTTTTCTTTTTTGTGTGTACACGAAGAGAGTTTAGTGAAGAAAACAAAGATATTAAAGAGTTTTTGATTTGATCCTTTGGACAATCCGGTCTCATATATTTATGTATGTTTTATAGACAAGACAAATGTTAAGGGGGCTTGTACACGTTTCAGTCATGGGTATGTCCTAAGCCACACACACTACCAACCCACATAATCTTATCTTTTCAAGAAGCTATTTGTGACTTTTATATTTTCTTGTCAAAGTTGCTTTGATTTTTGTTTTGTTATTTCTGAATAGAAAAACATACACGTTTTTGTTTTGCATGCTTCTTTGGGGATCTTGATCACGCAAGTGACTAACTTGAAGTGAGCATGCTTATTAATACGGAACAAATACTACTATAATTTTCAGTATTTGTGATTTGTTTTGTACTTCATGGATTTCTGATTTTCCGATTTGCTTTGATTCGGAAAAATACGTATATTCGGTTTTCCGGATATTCAGAATATTAGCGGATATTTACGAATATCAAAGGATATTTACGGATACCATATCCACTTTGTTTAATATAAGTCAATCTAGAAAAAAAAACTATAGAAGTTTCTTGGAAAAAATATATCTTTTACACAATATATAATAAAATTAAAAATAATGAAACTATATGCTTCATAAATGTTTAAAATTAAAAAAAAAATTCTTTTAAAGAAATGTTTTAAGAAAAACTGTAGTTTTCTACAAAGATTTGATATTATTTTCTTAATTTAATATTTTATATGTAATTTAAAAATAAAATAAAATTATATGTTAAAATAATAAACATATGAGATTATACTTTTAAACTATATAGTTAATTATAAATATACATCTGTTTGCATTATAAACTGAACGGAGTGGATATTTGTCTCTATATTTTTTAATATTTATGATTTTCTTCGTTTTTAATGTATATTGAATTTTATTATTTGCTTTACTTTGAAAACTTAAAGATATCCGGACTTTCGAATCAAAACGAATAACAAATAAAATCAAATTTAACGTATAAAATATTCAGCGCTAATTAGTACATGCATGTGCATTCATCTTAAACCATACATGTTTCTATTTTCTCTCTCTTCTCTCCCGTTCTATCTTGAAAACAACATGACATGACCTAAAAGCCGTGATTTCTAAATGGTAATCCCTCGTATATGAAAAGATTATTATTCTACCATTTTAACCCATATTATAAATTTAAATAGATTATTTTATTTATCACTTTTTGACTTTACCAATAACATTTCATTAAATTTTCTTGCACTATGTATAACAATATTTTTCTTTTAAAAAAATTATATTTAAAAATAATTTTTTATTAATATTCTTGATTTTATTATTTCATATTAATATTTTAATACAAATTTTAATTTATTTAAACATAAAATTAAATTAAAATAAAGAGAAATTGCATCACATATACAAGAATAACTTCATAATTTATAAATATGGAATTACACTGTTTGGATGATTTATTTTTTCTTAATGGCCTTTCTATCCCTATGGTTAATAGAACAAAAATGAAATCTATTTATTTTTCCTTTGCTTTTCAATTTTTTTTCTCTCTCTCTCTCATCTAAATGGCATAGAATTATGATACTTTCCATTATTTTTTTTGGGATTTTAGTGTTGTTGGTACAAGTTCTACATTTATTGAAGGTGAATTTTGGTTCTTATTAATACCAATGCAGCATATTTAGGGGTGTCAAAATGAGTTAGTTCGCTCAGGTCAGCTTAGCTTACAGTGAGCTCATATCTTTCGTGAGCTAGCTCAGCTAAGTTCATTTATAATATGAGCTTCAATATGTAAACTCGAACTCAAATCATCTAGATCATGAGTTAAATGAGCTAACTCACGATCTAACATAAAAATAAAATATTAAAATAAAATATTAAAATAAATTCTATTATATTATTTAAAATTTAAATATCAAAAATGTAAAACATTAATATTAAATATTAACTAAAATCAACACTTAAAAACATAAATTAAGTTAAACCAATGATCCAAAATTTCTATTCCTCGTGAAAGTCTTAAGACAATTCATCTTCAAGTTTCTATATGTCCAAATCATAAAAATAAAATAAAACATTTATAAATATTTAATGTTCAAATTAACAAAATATAAATAAATAATTTGAGAAAGAAAAAAAATTGCCATTGTCGTCGATCATAAAACCAAACAACTAAGATCGGGTACAAAGTAAAGATTTGACATGTTTAGAAAGAAGACAACTTCGGTATTTGTTTAAAACACGAGAACCAATATTGAAAGATAACTCATATGCTACCGTAGTTATAGGAATGCTTAGTATGTCATAAGCCATATAAGTCAAAGCTCCAAAATGATGGGCATTGTCTTTCCAGTACTGCAAAACATACATATTATGATGATTTTTCATCTTTAACTTTGCTTCATCGAGATATTGATCTAAGACAGATTTTCCTTCCTTTGGAACATCTTGCATATCATCTAGTTCAAACAAATCATACATCATTCAAAAGTAAAGCATGTACGTTACAAAACAAAATAATATATAAAAATAACTAAGATCATGAGCTAACTAATGTTTATTATAACTCGTTCATATAACTCGTGATCTAATTTAATTTCGATCAATAAACTCATTTATTAAATAAATTTAAAAAATAGAGATCGTTCTTGTGAAAAATTGAGCTGAGCTGAGCCAGCTCATGAGTTATAACTCATTTTGACACCCCTAAGTATATTTAAGTATGAGGATAATATCTCTTTCATTCAAAATTGACTGCAAGATCTTCATTGATATTTAAAAAAGGATAATCAATTATAGTGTTTAAAACATTTGTAATAAAATTTCTTTTTAAGGAATCACCATAAATAAAAAATCGGAAAAATTGTTTTTTAAGACCAAAACAGATATATTGTCTTTTTATGCTAATCTCAACTACTAATTATCCCATTAGGTTAATTATTACAAAAATATCAATAATATCCTTAAAATTCAATTATAAATTCCAAATTACATTTATAAAATAATTATAATATAATAATAATATAATTTTGCCAGTATAATAAAATTACAATTATAAAATAATTATAATATATTTACAATTCTAAAATAATAATAATATATTTTTGATAGTATAAATTAGAAATTACAACCATTCAAAATTTTGTGTTGAAAATAATAATAATAATATATTTTTGATAGCATAATAATAAATTCATTTATAAATTTGAAATTATAATTATAAAATATTATGAAAAAGTTCAATTTTTCAAATATGTAAACAAAATGTTTCCAAATATTTTCTTCTCATATTTTCGGAACTATCCATACTTATTCCTAGAATCTGCATTTTAATATATGTTGAATACAATTAACAGGCTTGAACTCGGTTTCTACATGTTTTAGTTTTTTAGTAATGTGTAAATTGTGTATTTTACGTTTTTAGAGTTATGTGCAAAACAAAAAAATGTGTATTTCAAATATTTTTTGATTATTTTTACTTACGTAGATGGCTTGATCTAATATTAGTAGTATTAATGAAAAAATGGATTTGGTTTTTTCACTTCGTGGAATGTCAATTATGTAGTTAATAGAACGAAATATGAAATTTTTATTTAAATATTTTTAGAACCAAATAAAAATAATTCTATTATTGGTATAAGTGTTTCTTCCAGTGTTTCTATTTTTCTAATTTTTTGGGTTGTAAAATAATTTATTTCGTTTATTTTCTTAACTAAAAAAAGGTATTATTGACAAAAATGGTAGAAATTGAAATTAGTCTAAAGAAACAATATCCCTATTTTTTTGGTCTAAAACAACAATTTTCCCAAACAAATTTAATCTAACTGACAAGTGTGGTGAAAGAGATTTCCGTGCTCTCGAATTTTAGCAAAATAATCATCACAAATATTTTGGTTAAGAGAGATATGAACTACATTCAAATACTATATTTATATCTTAAATGCTGGCTATTCCATGAAATCTTCGATAATTTGGTGTATCGGGTACATCTTATGAGAAATAAATAATTGGATTGCTCTTTGAAAAACTAAAAAAAAATTCTGTGTTTTAAAATAAGATGAACGAAATAAACAAATAAGAATGGAACAAGTCGTTTTAAACATTTCCACTTTATAGCGTTTACAAGAACAAGAACATAAAAAAAGAAAAAGAAAATTAGTATGGTGAGAGTGGAGTGTCCAAGAGCTCCTTTAGCTATTATTCTTGTGTTTTATAGCCTGAAATCGTATTTTATATTTTTGTTATATTATGTTAATTGTAAACCCCACCCTCAATTATGTTTTTAGAATAAAAATCTGCAAATAAAAGATTCAATACCCCTCGGTTGACAGGGTCCATTGACAGAGGGACTAAATCACTAAGATAAGTGAAATGAAAAATTTAGAATGTGACTTTTAAATTTAGGGGGTGGTTTACCCGAACAACATATTGAAAGGTATTTACATTAAAAATCATTTCCTAAAAGATATCTTAGTTTCCATGAACATGTATTTAGTACTAATTGACCAACACTTTTGAAAAAGCATCACACTATAAAATGTGAAAATTGTAACTTGATTTCTCCTTTTTGTAATCTTTCCAGAATTTGTATATCGTTTATACTTAAATAGAAATATAAGGGAAATTTTAATTTTAAAACAAATTTGATAATGCTTAGATTTACTTTAAGGGATAATCATTTTCATAAATACTTTAAGTTTGTGATGAAAAAAATAAATTAAACTTCCTAAATGTTTATAAATGTTTAAAATAATTTCTCAAAACACTTATAGAAATTTATAAACCCAACATTACCCCTTAAATTTTAAACCCTAAATCTAAATGTTAGAATTTTTTTTTAACTAATTGTTTTTTTTAAATTGTACCAATTTAGAGTATTTCAAGCACTTTCTATTAAATATATAACATGACCTAAAAGCTGTGATTTCAAAAATAATAAACAACTAGATTCTCACCCGCCTTTTTAAAGGGCGGGTATATTTTTTGTTTTAAACTTTTTTTGAAAAATTTATTTTTTATATTTTTTTCCATAATCATATTTGTATTTAATCTTTTATCAATAACATAAATGACTTAGTATTATTATTATTATGTAATAATACATAAATAATATATAGTTGGATCAAACATTTATCAGTTGGTCATGTTCCTATTTTAATATAATAAATTTAAAAAAAAGTAATTTTATATATTTTTATTCCATAATCATATTTGTATTTAATTTTTTATCAATAATATAAATGACTTAATATTATTATTATTATGTAACAATACATACGTAATAAATAGTTGGACCAAACATTTATCAATTGGCCATGTTCCTGTTTTAATAGAATAGATATGACAATGAACAGATATAAATTTAACGAGCTATATCTTAATCTCTTGTTTTAATGTTTAACTAGAATTTGATCCACGCCCCCGCGCAGATGTTTGATTTAACTTGTGTTGAACGTAAACTGATAAACTTCTAGTTTTATAAAAAATCACATGTGTATTTTTATTTTTTTTAATTTACATATAGAATATATTATATTCACTACAAGAAAACCCGGCCATTACTAGGACGAGTTTCCTCGTAATTTCCTAGTAAATGGCCATTTACTAGGAAATTACGACGAAACTCGTTTTCTCGTAAAACGTTCATCGTAAAGCCTTTTTCCTCGTAAAGTCGTAGCTAATTTACGAGGAAACATTTCCTCGTAAAGTCATGGGTCAGGTTTCCTCGTAAGCTCCTCGCAGCAGTTCCTCGTAACATCGTAGTAAGGTTTTCCTAGTAAGATCGTAGTAAAACTTTACGAGGAAGTTACTAGGAAATTTTACGAGGATTTTACTTGGAATCCTTACGAGGATTTTGCTTCGAAATGGTTTTTTCCCTATTAAAAAAAATTAATTATAATTATAATTATTTTATTTTTTAAAAATTTTAAAAAATAAAATTATAAATAAAAACTAAAAAAACAAAATATTTTATAAATAACTAAATAATATACAAAAAGTTTTAAAATTCATAATATACAATTAAAATAAAAAAAAACTACGGATGGTGGTCGTGAAATTGCTGAACGAAGTCGTCCTGGCTCGGGAAATCTTGTCCGTAGTTGGTGGCCGGCTGTGACTGTGATGGTGGAATCTCTCCGCCTTCCCGTCTCTGACGCAACATCTCCTCCAAATGCGGGTTTCCAACCGCCATAATGTCGATGACATTGGTGAGAGAAGTGACATGCTGGGTGAGCGAAGCCAACTCCGAGCGCAGCTGAGCATTGACATCGTGCTGCTGCTGATGATAAGACGATGTCGCTGCAGGGACATCGTTAACCGAGCCAATCCCGATGACACGCCCCTTTTTCTTAGGGGCGACCTGTAATTAAAAATATGAATAACATTAAGAAATTTTTTTTAAAAATATTTAAAATTAATAGTAAAACAAAATTATTTACCTCCTCGTAAATCTTATCCACTTCAACAGTGGATAATATGACTGGAGTCCCAGCCTGCTGAGTCAACTGGGTCTGGCGTTCGTCAACTCGGGCAACAACCTCGTTGTAGATCCGCTCAAAAGCAGGATCTACAAACCGCCCAGCCTTGTTCCGGTGGGTCCTCTCGTATAGGTCTTTCAGAGACGGAAGAACTCCTGTCTCCTTAGCCTGAAATTAATTTATAAAATTAAATATTAATTTGGAATATTTAAATAAAATATAAATAGTTATTAAAAATCATTTTACCATGTCTAGACGAATTCCCGCGTGAGGTTTTCGACCAGTGGTGTGAAGAACCTTGGTGTTGCCATGCTCGTCTTTGGTCATGCGGTTCTCGGAGTTTGTGTTGGAGGTTCTGACCGAGTCCGGCAACCCCCAAAAGCTGATGAGGTCATCCCACACTGTGGTTGTGAGGCAATCGGGTTTCCCGGCCTCGTAACCATCCACCTGATTTAAAAAAATAGAATTAATTAAAGTATATAATATTTTTAAAACTATATATATATATATTATAATTTATAAATTTATACCTGGTAGTCGCCCTTCCAGTTGTAGACCATGTCGAGCAATCGTGCTCTTGCCTTGGCCTCAAACTCCTTCTTCACCCGCTGGTGAATCCCAATAGACCAACGATACTTTTGCTGTAACAAGGTAAAATAAAAAACGGATTAGTTCAATAATATTAATAATTTTAAATAATTAAAAATAAATTAAATAATTAAATTTACAGCGAATGATTTGAACCACGTCTTTTTTGTGTGGCTCGCCGTCATCTTCCAGTTTGGAGCTGGATCGGGAAAGTATCCCTTAATGCAGTCCGAGACGCTAGATCCGACACAATTGTCAACACCAAACCTGGGAAGACACAAAATAAATCATTAATTAGATTAATTTCTAAATATTTTGTTAATTAAAAAATAAATTAAAAAAACTTTTTTAAAATTAAAACATACCAGAATACGTTTCGGCCGTCCCGTCGGATAGGGTCTAGCTCTGCGAGTCCTTCTCTGCCTGGAAGGGCCAAAATATCCTCCACCGTGTACACCGCAAAGGGTGCGTTCGGCGGCACATCCAAATCGGGATGAACCCCGACCGGTGGAGGAGGAGGATGAGGAGGATGTGGTTCCCGGGACGCCGTAGAAGCTCCCTGAGTCTCGGGAATCGAAGATGAACCGGGAGCTGACGAAGATGAACCCGGAGCATCCTGACGCCCAAACATGTCTCCGTAGTGACTCCCCTCGAGAGACGACGTCCTCCTACCGGCAGCCTTAGCAAGCTTGCTCTGTCTAGGCATCTATATTTAAAAAAAAAATCGAAACATTAATTCACTGTATAATTTAAAAAAACACTAAATAAAAAGTAAACGAACATAATCTAAATTCCCTAAACTAACCACCTAATCTAAATTCCCTAATCTAATCACCTAACTACGAATTAGAGAGTACTTTTAGAGGATTTAGAGAAAATGTTACTAGAAAATGAGAAACTGGATGGCTCGAGTATATATAAGGAATTTGGTTTCCTCGTAAAGCCCTAGTAATTATACTAGGGCCTTACGAGGAAATAGATATGCCCGTGTTTCTATTTCCTCGTAAGGTCCTCGTAAGCCTTTTACTAGGGCTTTACGAGGAAAAGCATTTACGAGGAACTTGCTATGCCCGTGTACTTTTCCTCGTAAAGCCCTAGTAAACCTTACTAGGGCTTTACGAGGAAATAGATATGCCCGTGTTTTCTTTTACTAGGGTTTTACGAGGAAAGGGTTTATAAATCCCTAAACTCCAGACCCCAAACCCCAAACCACAACTTCCTTAACTTATAACCTCTTCTACCACCAAACTCCTAACCTCTTCTACACATAAACCCTAAACCCCAAATGCAAATTTATTTTGTGATTAAAAAAACTTAAAACATATATAATCGAAATTCATTTTTGTGATTAAAAAAACTTATAAACATACATAATTCATTCGGATACATTGTCGTCATCTGTTGAAACATCATCATTTTCTAAAAACTCGTCGTCTACACCTTCGTCCGTTGAGTGATCAGGAACATCTTCGTATTCACGATTATGCGGATCAATGAGTAAGAACTCATCAATTTCTGCTTCAGCTACCTCGATCTCATTGGTGTTTTCTTCTTGTAATGGTGGTTCATCTCCAGCGATTATGACGATGTAGTGACCTTTGCAACTGGACCTTGAAGTAATTCGCGAAACCATGCGGGATACTCAGGATCGTCATAATCAACCTGCAACAAAAAAGTTAAATAATTAGACATTAAACTTACTTTGCTAATGTATGCATACAATTTAAGTAATAAATAAATACATGTTTCCTCAACCACTTGATAAAGTATTGATCTTTCCTTTTGTCTAACTCAGTTGTCGATATACCAGGTATTGCTTCCTCGACTTGAGTCTCAAATTGACTGTAAAATCATATATGTTATGTATTATATTTAATATTGATATATATATATATATATATAATTAAGTGTGTATATGTTTATATATTTACCTTTCAAAATAAGCGATCAATGGATGCTCGCAATTAAGAAGAATATAAAGGTGTGCACTATGGACGTCTTCATCACTCGACCACCAAACCTCTTTCAATTTCCCACTCAATCGCCCAATTTGACAAAAGATGTCTGGAACATCGTCTTCCATATATGTCGGCACGACACCACCATCATCATATCTTCTTGGAGCTCGTTTCCTTGTACGTACTTTCGGTGCAAAGTAGTACGAAGTGAAATGTGATGTTTCTTCCGTCAAACTTCCCGCCACAATAGAACCTTCAACTCTTGCTAGGTTTTTGGCTTTTCCTTTCAAAGTTTTCATGGCCCTTTCATACTGATACATCCATCCATAATGCACGGGTCCACGAAGTAATGCTTCATACGGGAGGTGGACAACTAGGTGTTCCATGACGTCGAAAAAAGTTGGCGGGAATATTTTCTCCAAGTTGCAGATTAAGACGGGGATGTTTTCATGAAGTTGTTGGACAACTTCCACTTTAAGAGTGCGGGTGCTCAGATCCCTAAAAAATGCTCCAATTCCTTATATATATACGAAAACAAAAATTATCCATATTAGTGTATATATATATATATAGAAATAAATTAATCATGTCATCGTATTATATTAATTAATTACCTGAAAGTGCTTCATGTACTTTTGCCGGTAGTAGCTCCGCAAACGCAAAGAGAAGTAGTCGCTGCATAAAGACATGACAATCATGGCTCTTCATCCCGGAGAACTTTTGCCCTTTCTCAACACATCTTGAGAGATTTGAAACATAACCATCGGGGAACTTCACTTCTGAAGCCACCCAGTTGAACAACGCAGACTTTTTTTCTGATGACAGTCTGAAAATTGGAACTGGAACTTGCCCATTGCTTTTTATATGTAGCTCACTCCTTGAGCAGATATCGGGTAAGTCCAACCTTGATTTTACGTTGTCTTTCGTCTTCCCTGGAACATTCAATATAGTGTTCATGATGTTCTCAAAAAAGTTCTTCTCTATATGCATCACATCGAGGTTGTGGCGCAAAAGAAGATCTTTCCAATATGGCAATTCCCAAAATATACTCTTTTTGTGCCAATTGTGCTGAACACCATAATAATCAGGCATATTACTGGGAACATGCCAATTCCCACCACGAGGAGCTGTTTCTAGAGCACCGTAGTAATCGATTTGCGCTTCGATTTGTTCTCCAGTTAAATATGGAGGAGGAGTGTCCCTGACAACCCTTTTGTGCCTGAACAAATTCTTGTTTCTTCGGTATGGGTGGTGAACCGGAAGAAATCGACGGTGACAATCGAACCAACTAGTCTTCCTACCATGCTTCAACTGAAATGCATCTGTCATTCCATTAAAATATGGACAAGCTAATCTCCCATGTGTAGTCCACCCAGACAACATACCATATGCAGGAAAGTCACTTATGGTCCACAAAAGCATCGCTCGCATCGTAAAGTTTGTTTTCGTTGAACAATCATATGTCCTCACCCCTGTTGACCACAAATCTTTCAACTCTTTTATCAGTGGTTGTAGAAAAACGTCGAGAGATCTTTTTGGATGTTTTGGACCAGGTATTAATATGGTCATGAATAGAAACTCTCGTCGCATGCACATCTCCGGTGGCAAGTTATACGGTGTAAGAAAGACCGGCCACAATGAATATTGTCTCCCAGACATTCCAAATGGACTAAATCCATCAGTGCATAATCCAAGATACACATTCCGGCTATTGCTAGCGAAATGTGGATGTACATTGTTAAAATGTTTCCATGCTCTTGCATCTGATGGATGAGTCATCTCTCCATCCGTCTGAGTATGCTCGGCGTGCCATCTCATCCCTCCAGCTGTCTCCTCAGATTGGTACAATCTTTTCAATCTGTCTGTGATTGGTAGGCACCACATCCTTTGGTACGGTACCCTATTTCGCCCTCGACCTTGCGGTTTGAATCGTGGCTTCTTACAAAATCGACATTCTTCTAACTTCTCATCATCTCCCCAGTAAATCATGCAGTTGTCGATGCAAACGTCTATCATCTCCGAGGGCAACCCAAGACTATATACCAATTTCTGAATCTGATAATAAGATTCAGCAGACACATTGTCTTCTGGCAAATACTCTTTAAACAAGTCTGCCCATGCATCCATACAATTTTCAGGTAGATTGTGATCGGTTTTAATACTCATCATTCTAGCAGCCAACGACAATTTAGACAGACCTTCTCTACAACCACTGTAAATTGGCTCATTCGCAGCATCTAACATTTCATAAAACTTTTTTGCATCTAAGTTAGGTTCTTCAACTTCATCATCATCATGAGTTACAAAGGCATCACCTACCATATCATGAACCCTATCACAATCTACCATTTGTTCTTCTTGGTGATGATAACTATTACTACTGTTACCTTCATTACGCAAATGCTCAACCGGTTCAATCTGAAAATTGCTATTACTACTGCTACCTTCATTCCTACAACTAGCATCTTCTCCATGTTGATACCAAATATAATAATATGGCATGAAACCTCTATTTATTAAATGCTTCCAAACATTTTCACGAGGGCCTAATTTGGTATTGCAACATTTCCGACAAGGACAGAACATCTTACCACTTTCCTGCGTGAGTGGTGTCGAATCTGCTTGATGCATAAACGCCTCCAACCCTTCGAGAAATTCTTTCGTCACCCTTCCGTTATTATCTCTGTGTGAATACATTCACTTCCGCAACTCGAAAATATTTCCCGGACCGGACATTTTTTTTGTGTTTGATTAAGCTTATAGCTGATTTTTTTTGGTGTGTTTCAAATGAATCACATATGGTGGTATTTATAGGAATTTTCGAATCTGAGAATTTACTAGGAAATTGCTAGGAAAAGTAAGTACAAAACACGTTTTTGATTTAAATTCGATATTTTCTATCCATTTCCTCTTAATTTCGTAGTAACAAAACTTTTCCTCCTAATTTCGTAGTAAAGTGTTACTAGGATTTTACGAGGATAAGTGTTACTATAAGTTTACGAGGAAAATGACGTTTTCCTCGCTAAAGCCACGTAAGGTTACTTCGATTTTACGAGGAAACCTTTTTCTCGTAGGATTACGAGCACTTTACGAGGAAAACAGGTTTCCTCGTAAAACCGAAGTAAAATCGTAGTAAGTTTACGAGGAAATATTTTCCTAGTAAAGTTTCCTAGTAAAAGCTTAGTTTTCTTGTAGTGATTATAATATAGATATTTGATAATATTTTTTTATTTGTATATAATATTATATTAAAAATTTATAACTTGGTGCAGTTTGATGTAATTCTACTATTTATATATTAACATGATGTTCTTTGTTATTTTATTTTAAAATGAAATAACATACTAAAATTTTTAATAGTCAATATATGAATATCGATTTGGTTAAATAAATTTTGGAACTATAATTATTTAATTTAAATTTATTTTAAATTCAGTGGTAGAATATATAAATAAAAATAAATATAAAAGTGAAGTACTTAGTTTATTGTAAATACAAATTCTAAATTTGTAAATAAAATAAAATATTTTTTATACTGCTATCCATATCCATGTTTCCAAATAACTCTTATTCATAGTGTTATCCGTGTTTCCAAACAGTACCAAAATGTACTTCACTTTTAATAATATTGATGTTTAGATTAGAAAATTGTTCCGAATTAAATGATATTTCCAATTTTGTATATAAATTTTAATTTAATCTCTTTTAATATTTTTGATTTTTTTTATTAATAAATAAATTTTGATTGATTAGATGATTTAGATGCTTTTTAATGTTTCTTGATTCACGTGACCATCGTAAAACATTCAACTAAAAAACACCGGAGAAGTATTAAACAACCCATAATTTTCCTTTTTATTCATACAAAAATAAGTCAACACCAAACAACAAAACATAGAAAGCAAAAATAAAACTCACAAGATTGACACACAACATCATATAAGCATAATATTAAAAACATAACAAGAAGTCTCAAAGATCGATTGATTTCAACAAGAAAATTTTAGACCAGAACCTTGAAACTTCTCTTCAATGGTTCTATCTATTTCCTCTGCCAAGGACTCACTCAAAGTATCTCCCCATCCTCCAATCTCTCCTTTTCTGAATAAAGCTTTAGTCTCCATCCCATTTGGCAACCTCCCTTCTCTGTTAACTTCCAAACTACTTAAGCTCTCAAAACTACACAACTTCACAATCCCTCTCACTTCTTCTTCTCCAACAAAACCACATCCCAAGAACTCAGCTATTCTTTTGATTGTATCTCCGGTCTCCTTCTTGAGCTCCTCGTAAGTAACAAACAAGACCTTGTCCGGATTCTCGTGGCTTGCATACCAATACTCCAACACATGATCCCAAAAGGGTCCACCTATAAACTTTCCTTGACAAAACGCTTCAACCGCTTTTTCAATAGGATAATCAGCGGTTTCTTGAGGAGCAAGTTTCTTCCCAAAATGCCATAAGGAGACAAACATGTCCTTAGGGTTCCTACAACAATAAACAATCTTACAAGACGAGCTCTTAACGGACTTTGGCAGGGAAAGATGCGGTATGTGCGTGTTCATGAGTCTTGGAGAAGACAACTTGGAGAAATCAAAATCTGGAGACTCGTAGTAAACTCCTTCCAAGAATGGCACGAGGAGGTGCGGATTGGTAACCAAAAGAGGATGGTTACTAGAAGAAACTGGAAACTTGTGTCGGTTAATGAGAGCAAAGACAAGAGCTTTTAACCAAGTGGTACCTGATTTAGGATTGGTGACGAGGATAATGTCGGAATCTTTGGCCTCAAAGTGTTTTTGACACTCCAAGAGTCCTTGTAACAGAGCTTGTGTGTGCCAACGTCCTTGGAACTGATACATTTGGCTAACTAACCAACCTTTCTCACTTGGAAGAGAAGAAATAAGATCTCTTGTTTCTTGTGTCAGGTTTTCATCTCCCAAGTAATCATTAACAGCTGATGATGATGAAGACATTGCTAAGAGTATAGATCAATCTCGAAAGTGTTATAAACTATGAGATTTGTTTTTTGCATTTTGTGAGGGCAATGCTTGTGTGCTTTTTATAATAAGAATGTTCAGTTGAATGAGAAGTTTGCTCTACAAGTAATAAAAAGCGCACTACTGTGCGTAGATGGAATAGTCAACATATCCTTCTCTACAAGTATCGCAATACTGTTCTTGGATTGGATATATCTTTTTGTCTTAATCTTTGATGGACTAGTCAACATATCATTTCACTTGCAGAGCACGTAAGGATAATATGTAAAGAATAAAAAAACAAGGGAGAAAGAGAATCACGGCTCTACTAAAGAATAAAAAAACAAGGGAGAAAGAGAATCACGGCTCTACTATCATATGGTCAAAGATAAGCGACATAATATTTTATGCATATGTTTTTCTCTTGTTGATGCATTGTGGGATAACTTGTGATGGGCCAAAAGCTCATGGACTATGAGAGTTCGAACAAAAACCTAATAAATAAAGACAGATTCAAAACAGGTCAGGCCAGTTTGATTCATCATCACAAGATCACAATTCACAACACAATCACAATCCTCAAGAAAAAAGGATCGTTAAATAGGTAAAAAAACAAGTTCAATTAAATGGGTTTGCTATGCTCTCTTTCCAGTAATCTAAACACTTGACCCTCTGCCAAACCCACTAGCCATTTCCTCCAGTGTACACCTAACCATCTCCTTAAGAATCAAACTTTTCATAAGTATTCTTCGTCTTAAATGAACAACAACTTTTTTTTATTATGATTAGGTTAAAACAGATTAGTTTTTGTTATTCTAATTAGGTTAAAGTTAAATAATTTTTGTTGAATATATTTTCGTTTTAGGTTGAAAATATCTTATTTTCTGTTTAAAGATAACTGTGTGAGAATACTTTTATGTATAAACATCTACATATATTTTTAAACTTATAGATATTTCCTTTTTTTTTATGCTGATTTGATAAAAATATGAATAAAATAAAATTAATCTGTTATATATATATATATATATATATATATATCTATATTATTAAAGTAGAAGTACTTTAGGATTTTGTTTGGATATAAGAATAGCAAAGTTAAAAAAGATAGTTGTTTGGATACAAACATAACAAATCGGCACTGTATTTAAAAAAAAAGATTACATATATTTTCATTATCTTTCTTAACCACATTGCCACATTGCCATAATTTGTCGACATAATTACTTATCAAAGAGGAATATTCTACTATATTGGACTAAGTTACTTTTTTTAAGGATCGTATATATTTGTTTCGCTGGGAGTTTTCTCCTAATTTAATAATTATAATTCTATAACCCACTTATGTAAATAGTTAACATTTACATTTTTTGTATAAATCTAATGTCCAAATAAATAATTTATGATGCATTTTATGGTTGATTTATTATAAATAACAAATCATATAAAACATAGTATGGTTTTAAGAAATTTCAATAGGCCTTCTAATTTAGAAATACATAGATGAAAAGCAAATGCTAAATATATTTTAATATATTTTAACAAGTTATTTCAAATATACAATGAAAAAACATATATACTAAAGTATTCGTTTTTTTCATGGTGTTCCAAGTGCATTAAATACAATAACAATCATATGATAGCAAAGAACTTTGATCATATTTTATAAAACCCAATATTTTATAATTAAGTACAAGTTGATAATTATTATTGTCAAAGAAAACACCTGGGCGGGTCAACATCTAGTATATTATTAAAACTGAAGTACATTTTGGTACTTATTGGAAACATAGATAACAATATGAATGAAAATGGTTTGGAAATATGGATAGGAGTATAAAAAAAGAATTATAGTGTCATTTAAGTAATTTCATTAATGTAAATATATTAATTTTCTTTTCACATTTCACTCAATTTAACAATTTCGTTAATTATATTACTTTAACAATACATCACGTCATCAATTATATTACCATAATAATAAAGTGCATAATTTTATTTATTGTTAATCACATTAACTTTGTACCAATTATAAAATCAAAAATATAAAATAAATGGGTTTTTCATATGGTCAAATGTTCGGTTATTTGGTTTTTCTAAATTTTTTATTTATTTTAGTTTCAATTGGTAGAAAATTACGTAGCCAAAAATATAATTCAAAAAAATATTTTGTGAATACAATAATAAATTAAATAAAAAATGTATTACATTTATTGTCCTTAATATTTCATTCCATATAATTATTTTACTAAATAAAAAACTCTTTCTATTTCACTTAATTTAGCCAAACACATAGAAAGAGTCATTTTTATTACTTAATAAAATTAGTAAGGCATGAATATTGACTATCCATTTAGGTACGGGTTATTCCTTTCGGGTATAACTTTTTTTTTGTTTTAAAATTAGTTCTTGCTTGAATATTATAAATTTATTTGTGGATTTTGAGTTGGGTCCTTGTGGGTCTGGAAGAATTCGGTTCTAATGTACAGGAACCTACAAAAATCTAAATAACAAATGTATCTGAAACATGTTTGGATATTTGTACCAAAAATAACTATATTACCCGATTCGGTCTATGTCTTTTGATTACAATTAGTTATATTACGACACATCTAAAATATATGCCGCTAAATGAAAAAATATCAATATATAAAAAAGTAAGAACTAATACTTGTGCGGGTGCGTTGGTCAATCTCTTGTATAAATATCATAGATATTCCATTTTATTATTTATGTTGGTTAACTGAAACTAAACTTAAATCCCAATTAGAAATTTATTAAGCAAAAAATAATAATATAGTTTTTGCAATGACAATTATGTATAACTATAATTCATTAAGGTTAACTTTGTAATTGATCTCCATAAGAATAAATGTGAGAGCGATACACATAGGAAACTAATTTCTCATTGCTTATATATATTGAGTTATGTATATTTTTCAAAAATGAACAATAACTATTTTTTATTCTCATTTGGTTTAAAACTAATTATTTTGTTGCACTATTTTAGTTTTAAGTTTAGATTTTAAAATATATATTCTATTTTTGCTAACAACATATTCTTTTGTGAAACTACGTTTTATGTATAATAAAATATTCCCTTTTTCATTTATGTTATTTTATAAAATATGAAAAAATAAAATTAAAATTTGTCACATCGAATAAATTATATAATTTTAGACATTTTTTATTTTATTATATTTGGGTTTTGTAAAAACTAAAAGAAAAATAAATTAAAATCAAAAATCCAATTAAAATTTATTAAGAAATATTTTTTGACAGTGATGGTTATGTATAATTTATAACTTCATTTAGGTTAATTTGGCAATTGACTACTATAAAATTTACGTGATAGTGACAAGTATGAAATTGACTTCTCAAATAACATTGTAGAGATATGAATAACAAAAACCAGAAGATATAAACTTTAATGTTACAAATATACATTTTCTTTTATTTTCACATGATAGTCAACTAGAGGAGTAAGTGTTTTGTTTTGAATGCAAATCATCATTAGATAATTAATGATGATTTTAGAAATTTGTTTTTTTAATGTATGTGGATATTCCTAAGATATTCAACTGATAAAAGAAATATAGAAATATCATTATTAAACAAACCATGATTTTTTTGGAAAAATTAGAAACATGGTACACTCTTAACTTAGGTTTGTCTCAATAGAACTTTTAGAGGATTATTTAAGTAAATAAGATTTGTATTCCTTTTAATATTTACCCTTTTATTAACAAAATTAATCTTAATTTTTTAAATATTTCGTAATTGATTTAAATTTTATTAAAAAGGAAAAAAAATATCGTGGATAAGAAAAATGTGTGAGAATATATTTTACAAGATTTACTGTATACTTAAAGTAGATTTAGGAAAAAAAATAACCGAAATATGTAAATTTTCATTTTTCGTAATTTATGTAGAAAATATAAACTACGTAGATTATAATGATGAATAGTAGGTAGGATATATATTTTCCTCAAGTAGACTTAAAGGATATAGGTAGAAGAAACATAAATAAGTTAAATTATACCATAGAGTAATTACTTTACAATGTGTATCCGAGGTAGATGTAAATCCTCGATATCTGGCTATAAGCAATTGAACAAATTCTAGCAAGACTAGAATAAATAAGAATTTTTTTTATGTTTTATAACTAAGTCAGATCTTTGTAATGTACTTTGTATTCAAGTTCTATTCACTATGAGAATGAGTATTCTATGATTAGGTATGAAATAAAAAAAAATGGTTACGCAATTTATTTTAAAGAAAAAAATATACAAATAATTTTACTTATGTTTCCAATAGTTTTCATATTTTTTGAAAATTTTAAAAGTTAAAATACTATTTCTCCACTACAAAAGGGTAAAACATGTCCAAAAATGTTTTAAATAATCAAAAATCCTAGTAGGACAAATAAAAGTTGAGATTATCTCATTTTTCCAATTTTTTCATTTTATTCGTACAACAACAGCAACAAAATAAAACTTAGACATCAAAAACAAAACTCACAAGATTGAAAAGAAAAATATCAATAAAGCATAACAAGAACAAAACAAGAAGTCTAAAAGATTGATTAAACTAGAAAATTTGAGACCAGAACCTCGAAATTTCTCTTCAATGGTTCTATCTATTTCCTCTGCCAAAGACTCACTCAAAGTATCTTATAGTATTTACAAGAATAAGAACATAAAAATTAAATAGAAAATTAGTATGGTGAGAGTGGAGTGTCCAAGTGCTTTTTTTTTACCTACTATTCGTATGTTTTATAGCATGAAATCATATTTTATATATAAGTAATATTAGAATAAAAATCCTTAAATTAAACGATGAATCTTTAATTTGAAAGATTTTACCCTAAACAAATATAATTGAGGAATATTTACTTTGAAATACTTTCCTATAAGAAATGTCCTAATCTCAATGAACATGTATTTATTACTAATTGACCAACAGTTATGCAAAGCATCACATTATAAAATGTGAATTTTTTAACTTGATTTTTCTCTTTTATTGTATTCTTCCAGAATTTGTATATCATTTATACTTAAATAGCAATTTCAGTTTTAACATAACTTTGATACTAATTTCCAAATTTACCTTTAAAGAATAGTCATTTCATAAATATTTTAATTTTCTGATAAAAATTAATTAAAACTCCTAAATCATTTATAAATGTTTACCAGTAGTTTCTCAAAGTATTTATAAATTTTATAAATTCAATTTCACCCTTGAATGCTAAATCTTAAACAATAATCAATAAATACTAAACATAAATATTATAATATTTTTGAAAACTTATACCAACTTATGATATTTCAAACAATTTGTCTTAAATATATGACATGACTTAAAAGCCGTGATTTCAAAAATAAAAAACCAACATAACAATGAACAAATATGAATTTAACTATCTATATATTACTCTCTTGTTTAGATGTTTATCGTTTTAAATTAAAAAGTATTCTGAATTAGATGATATTTCCATTTCTTAATATAAAATTTAATTTAATATATTTTTAATATTTTGAATTCTGTAATTATTAAATAAATTATGATTAATTAAATGATTAATGATATTTCTAATGTTTCTTAATTCATGTGGACAATTGTAAAACATTCAACTAAAAAAACCCGAAGAAGTATTAAACAACCAAAGATTTTCCTTTTTATTCATAAAAAAACAAGTCAACACCAAACAACAAAACATAGACAGCAAAAACAAAACTCACAAGATTGACACAAAACATCATAGAACATAAAAAAAAATAAAAACATAACAAAAAGTCTCAAAGATTGATTTCAACAAGAAAATTTTAGACCAGAACCTTGAAAATTCTCTTCAATGGTTCTATCTATTTCCTCTGCCAAGGACTCACTCAAAGTGTCTCCCCATCCTCCAATCTCTCCTTTTCTGAAGAAAGCTTTAGTCTCCATTCCATTTGGCAACTTCCCTTCTCTGTTAACTTCCAAACTACTTAAGCTCTCAAAGCTACACAACTTCACAATCCCTCTCACTTCTTCTTCTCCAACAAAACCACATCCCAAGAACTCAGCTATTTTCTTGATTGTATCTCCGGTCTCCTTCTTGAGCTCCTCGTAAGTAACAAACAAGACCTTGTCCGGATTCTCGTGGCTTGCATACCAATACTCCAGCACATGATCCCAAAAGGGTCCACCTATAAACTTCCCTTGACAAAACGCTTCAACCGCTTTTTCAATAGGATAATCAGCGGTTTCTTGAGGAGCAAGTTTCTTCCCAAAATGCCATAAGGAGACAAACATGTCCTTAGGGTTCCTACAACAATAAACAATCTTACAAGACGAGCTCTTAACGGACTTTGGCAGGGAAAGATGCGGTATGTGCGTGTTCATGAGTCTTGGAGAAGGCAACTTGGAGAAATCAAAATCTGGAGACTCGTAGTAAACTCCTTCCAAGAATGGCACGAGGAGGTGCGGATTGGTAACAAGAAGTGGATGATCACCAGAAGAAACTGGGAACTTGTGTCGGTTAATGAGAGCAAAGACAAGAGCTTTTAACCAAGTGGTACCTGATTTAGGATTGGTGACGAGGATAATGTCGGAATCTTTGGCCTCAAAGTGTTTTTGACACTCCAAGAGTCCTTGTAACAGAGCTTGTGTGTGCCAACGTCCTTGGAACTGATACATTTGGCTAACTAACCAACCTTTCTCACTTGGAAGAGAAGAAATAAGATCTCTTGTTTCTTGTGTCAGGTTTTCATCTCCCAAGTAATCATTAACAGCTGATGATGATGAAGACATTGCTAAGAGTATAGATCAATCTCGAAAGTGTTATAAACTATGAGATTTGTTTTTTGCATTTTGTGAGGGCAATGCTTGTGTGCTTTTTATAATAAGAATGTTCAGTTGAATGAGAAGTTTGCTCTACAAGTAATAAAAAGCGCACTACTGTGCGTAGATGGAATAGTCAACATATCCTTCTCTACAAGTAAGTATCGCAATACTGTTCTTGGATTGGATATATCTTTTTGTCAATCTTTGATGGACTAGTCACCATATCATTTCACTTGCAGAGCACGTAAGGATAATATGTAAAGAAGAAAAAATTAGAGAGAAAGAGAATCACGGCTCTACTATCATAATAAGCGACATAATATTTTAGGAAAAATGGTCTATTTCAACACCAATTTTATAAGTCGTGCCTTTTTTTTCACGAACTTTGTAATAGTGCGTATTTCATCACGAACTTAAAAAAAATTAAAAAATCATATCTGAACTCTCAAAATCGTGTCTATATATATATTGACCGTCAATGTTGTTAATCAACCGTTAACTTATCAAAACGAAGTCGTTTTGGATAATCCAAAAAATTAAAAATCTGCACTTTCTGTGACTCAAACTCTGGCATAGAGACATAATACCAAACATCTTAACTACTAGACTAAGGTAACATTCTTGTGGTTGTTTGCACACATTAAATGCTATATATATGTTTTGTTTTTATCAAATAATTTTTTTTTATTGTTTTAGTCTTTTGAAATAAATATATAATAGTTTATATTTTAAATAAATTTTATGAATCCTTGTTTTATAAATTTAAATTAATTACTGTTACTGTAAATTTTATTTTATATTATTATTAAAAAAAATATATTGTAAACTTTAAATATTTGTTTTTATGTCTATAGAGCTAAGTTTATAAGTTAAATTTGAATTTACATATTTCAATAATATTAAAATATATCTAAATTACTTATTTGACTTTATATATTGTAATATTACAATTTTAATAATATTGTAATACTTTTTAGTTTGTTTTATATCTTTATTTTTAATAATACTAAAATGTAATTATTCAAATAAATAGTAACTAATTTAAATTTAAAAATAAGGATTTGTAAAATTTAGAAATATATAAATAATAATAAATTTATTTTATAAAACTAAATAATAAAAATTGACAAGATTTATTTGATAAAACCAAAAACATATATATCATTTAATGTTTACAAACTACTACAAGAATGTTATTTTAGTCTAGTGGTTAAAATGTTTAGTGTTAAGTTTTTGTGCCAGAGTTCGAGTCCTGGAAGGAGTAGATTTTTAATTTTTATGAATTATCCAAAACGACGTCGTTTTGATAAATTAACGGTTAACTAACATCATTGACTGTCAACATATATATAGGCACGATTTTGAAAGTTCATATGGGATTTTTGAACTTTTTTAAAGTTCGTGATGGAATTTGCACTATTATATAGCCGTGAAGAAAAATGCACGACGCGTAAAGTTCGTGTTGAAATAGACTATTTTCTTAATATTTTATGCATATGTTTTTATCTTATTGATGCACTGTGGGATAACTTGTGATGGGCCAAAAGCTCATGGACTATGAGTGATCAAATAAAAAACCTAATAAATAAAGACAGATTCAAAACAGGTCAGGCCAGTTTGGTTCATCATCACAAGATCACAATTCACAACACAGTCACAATCCTGTGAATCAAACTTGACCCTCTGCCAAACCCACTTGCCATTTCCTCCAGTGTACACCTAACCATCTCCTTAAGAATCAAACTTTCCATAAGTATTCTTCGTCTTAAATGAACAACAACTTTTTTTATGGTTAGGTTAAAACGGATTAGTTTTTGTTATTCTAATTAGGTTAAAGTTAAATAATTTTTGTTGAATATATTTTCGTTTTAGGTTGAAAATATGTTATTTTCTTTTTAAAGATAACTGTGTGAGAATACTATTATGTATAAACATCTACATATATTTTTTAAACTTAAAGATATTTCCTATTTTATTTATGCTGGTTTGATAAAAATATGAAGAAAATAAAATTAATTTGTTATATATATATATTATTAAAACTGAAGTACCTTTTCGTATTTTTGGAAACATAGATAACAATATGAATGAGAATGGTTTAAAAATTTGGATAACAGTATAAAAAAGAATTATAGTGTCCTTTTAGTAGTTTCATTAATATAAATATATTAATTTTCTTTTCATATTTCACTCAATTTAACAATTTCGTTAGTTATATTACCTTAACAATACATCACATCATTAATTATATTACCATAATAGTAATAGTGCATAATTTTATTTATTAGTTAATCAACATTAACTTTGTACAAATTATAAAATCAAAAATGTAAAATAACTGAATTTTTTATAGAGATAAAGATCAAAATATATCTAAAAAAAATTTTGTCCCCAAAATAATATTTATATAAAAAATGACCAAAATAAACTTTATTAAAGAGTGCAAATATAGATTTATACCCCTTTGGTTAATTAATCTAAACTTAGGGTTTAGAGTTATGAGGTTGGGTTTTGGAGGTGATGTTTATAATTAAATAAAAAAAATTAAAATATTAAAATTTTCAAAATAAAAAGATCTATTTTAGACATTTTTAGTGCTAGTTTTGTGACAAAAACTTCAAAAAGTTCTATTTGAGAGATTTTCTCTTTTTTTATATGGTTAAACGTTCGATTTAGTTTTTTTTCTAAATTTTTTATTTATTTTAGCTTCAATTGGTAGAAAATTACTATACAAAAACATAATTCAAAAAATATATTTTTATGAATAAAATAATAAATTAAATCAAAAATAATAAAATGTATTACATTTATTGTCACTTAATATTTCATTCCATATAATTATTTTACTACATACAAAAACTCTTTCTATTTCACTTAATTTAGTCAAACACATAGAAAGAGTCATTTTTATTAGTTAATAAAATTAGCTAGGCATGAACATTGACTATCCGTTTAGGTACGGGTTATTTTTTCGGGTATCATTTTTTTGTTTTAAAATTAGTTCTCGCTTGAATGTTATAAATTTATTTGTGGTTTTGAGTTGGGTTCTTATGGGTCTGGAAGAATTGATGTACATGAACCTACAAATATCTAAATAACAAATGTAGCTTAAACATGTTCTGATATTTGTACCAAAAATAGCCATATTACCCGATTCGGTTTAGGTCTTTTGATTACCATTAGTTATATTACGACACATCAAAAATATGTGCCACTAAATGAAAAAATATCAATATATAAAAAGGTAAGAACTAATACTTGTGCGGGTGCACTGGACAATCTCTTGTATATATATTATATATATTTCATTTTATTAATTATGTTGGTTAACTGAAACTAAAATTAAATCCCAATTAAAAATTTATTAAAAAAAAATAATAATATATTTTTGGTAATGACAATTATGTATAACTATATTCATTAAGGTTAACTTTGTAATTGATCACCATAAGAATAAATGTTAGAGCGATACACGTAGGAAACTAATTTCTCATTGCTTATATATATTGAGTTATGTATATTTGTCAAAAATGAACAATAACTATTTTTATTCTCTTTGGTTTTAAACTACTTATTTTGTTGCATTATTTTAGTTTTAAGTTTTAGATTTGAAAATAGATATTTTATTTTTGCTGCTACATATTCTTTTGTGAAACTACGTTTTATGTATAATAGATATTCCCTTTTTCATTTATGTTATTTTATAAAATACGAAAAATAAAATTAAAATTTGTCACATATAATAAATTATATAATTTATAACCATTTATTTATTTTATTATATTTGGGTTTTGTAAAAACTAAAAAATAAATTAAAATTAAAAATCCGATTAAAATTTATTAAGAAATATTTTTTGACATGTATAATTTATAACTTCATTAAGGTTAATTTGGTAATTGACTACTATAAAATTTACGTGATAGTGATAAGTAAATAACATTATAAAGATATGAATAACATAAACCAGAAGATTAATGTTACAAATATACATTTTCTTTTATTTTCACATGAGAGTCAACTAGACAGTAAATGTTTTGTTTTGAAAGCGAATTATCATTAGATAATTAATGATGATTTTAGAAAAAAACTATTTTTTTAATATATGTGGATATTCCTAAGATATTCAACTGATAAAAGAAATATGGAAATATCATTATTAAACAAACCATGACTTTTTTAGAAAAATGGTATACTCTTAACTTAGGTTTTTTTCAATAGGACTTTTAGAGAATTATTTAAGTAAATAAGATTTATTTTACCTTTAATACCATTATACCTTTTAATTAAAAAATTAATCTTAATTAAAAAATTTAATATTTTGTAATTTATTTAAATATTAATTAAAAATAAAAAAAGATTGTGGATAAAAAAAATGTGTGAGAGAATATATTGTACAAAATTTACTGAAGACTTAAGGTAGATTTAAGAAAAAAATAACCAAAATATATATATTTCCATTTTTCGTAATTTATGTAGAATATATAAACTACGTAGATTATAATATGAATAGTAGATAGGATATATATTTTTTCTCAAGTAGACTTAAAGGATATAGGTAAAAGAAACATAAATAAGTTAAATTATACCGTAGAGAAATTACTTTACAACACGTATTCGAGGTAGATGTAGATTCTCGATATCTGGTTATAAGCAAGAGTAAAATAAATAAAAACTTTTTTTATGTTTTATAACCAAGTTAGATCATTGTAATATACTTTGTATTCAAGTTCTATTGACTCTAAGAATGAGTATTCTATGATTAGGTAAGAAATAAAATAAAAATTATTACACAATTTATTTTAAAGAAAAAAATATACAAATAGTTTTACTTATGTTTCCAACAGTTTTTCGTACTTTAAAAATATTTTAAAATTTAAAATACTATTTTTTTCACTACAAAAAGGTAAAACATGTCCAAAAGTGCTCTAAAGATCAAAAATCCTAATAAGACAAATAAAAGTTGAAATTATCCAATTTTTCCAATTTTTCATTTTATTCATACAACCACAGCAACAAAAAAAATAAAACTTAGACAACAAAAACAAAACTCACAAGATTGAAAAGAAAAACATCATTAAAGCATAACAAGAACAAAACAAGAAGTCTCAAAGATTGATTCAACTAGAAAATTTGAGACCAGAACCTCGAAATTTCTCTTCAATGGTTCTATCTATTTCCTCTGCCAAAGACTCACTCAAAGTATCTCCCCATCCTCCAATCTCTCCTTTTCTGAAGAAAGCTTTAGTCTCCATTCCATTTGGCAACCTCCCTTTTCTGTTAACTTCCAAACTACTTAAGCTCTCAAAGCTACACAACTTCACAATCCCTCTCACTTCTTCTTCTCCAACAAAACCACATCCCAAGAACTCAGCTATTCTTTTGATTGTATCTCCGGTCTCCTTCTTGAGCTCCTCGTAAGTAACAAACAAGACCTTGTCCGGATTCTCGTGGCTTGCATACCAATACTCCAGCACATGATCCCAAAAGGGTCCACCTATAAACTTCCCTTGACAAAACGCTTCAACCGCTTTTTCAATAGGATAATCAGCGGTTTCTTGAGGAGCAAGTTTCTTCCCAAAATGCCATAAGGACACAAACATGTCCTTAGGGTTCCTACAACAATACACAATCTTACAAGACGAGCTCTTAACGGACTTTGGCAGGGAAAGATGCGGTATGTGCGTGTTCATGAGTCTTGGAGAAGGCAACTTGGAGAAATCAAAATCTGGAGACTCGTAGTAAACTCCTTCCAAGAATGGCACGAGGAGGTGCGGATTGGTAACAAGAAGAGGATGATCACCAGAAGAAACTGGGAACTTGTGTCGGTTAATGAGAGCAAAGACAAGAGCTTTTAACCAAGTGGTACCTGATTTAGGATTGGTGACGAGGATAATGTCGGAATCTTTGGCCTCAAAGTGTTTTTGACACTCCAAGAGTCCTTGTAACAGAGCTTGTGTGTGCCAACGTCCTTGAAACTGATACATTTGGCTCACTAACCAACCTTTCTCGCTTGGAAGAGAAGAGATCAGATCTCTTGTTTCTTGTTTCAGGTCTTCATCTCCAAGGTAATCAGGAACAGCTCTTATTATCTTAAAGTCAAAAGACAAGCGCAAGAATATTTTAGGCAGATGTCTTTTCTTGTTTGTTGCATTTGTCGGAAAACTTGTGATGGGCCAAAAGCCCATGGACTATGAACGATCAAATCAACAAAAACCTAAATAAATTAAGACAGGATTCAAAACAGGTAAAACCAGTTTGGTTCATGATCACAGAGTTGACAACAATCCAGGCTCATTAAATAGGTAAAAAAAAACAAGTTTAATTAATAGCAGATTCTTAACAAAAGAACCTAAAAGAAGAACCAATGAGTTTATCAGAATATGGATAATTCCTGAGGATTAGAAAAAAGTGGCGAAATCTCTTACTCCAAAAGTTTAGGAAAAACACTCCAACTCCTAAGCTTGGTTTCGGTAAAGACAAACTCACCGGCACTTACAAGCCTGTTTTTCTAACCAACTCATCTGGTTTTGGCCTAGACAATGTCACCACTTGCGAAGTTTTCGATTTTACCACTCAACTCTGGAGGTACGTTCACCCTGCTTCTCCCTTTACCATTAATCCTCACACCGATCCCGTTTATTTAGATGGCTCCCTTTACTGGCTCACCGATTGTAAAGAAGAACCTAAGGTTTTGTCTTTTGATCTTCACACTGAAACTTTTCATGTCATCTGCAATGCTCCATTTGTCCGTGTTCTTGACCCTTGGTCCGTCACCATCTGCATCCTCGACAATCGCCTTTGCGTTTCCCTGAAAAACTGGCCTACACAAGACATATGGTCCTTCCAATATTCAAACAAGACATGGAAGAAACAGTGTTCCATTGATCTCACCCAAACTTTTTCTTGGCTTGGAGAACCCGAGTGGTCTCTGGAACCTATTGCAATTCTGGACAAGCACAAGTTGCTACTTCAAGGTGGTGATTACCGTGGCGCCTTCTTCATACTTGATCTCCTTAACAACTCTTATCATTTACTCTTCAAGCCTTCCTATTCCCCTACTTCCGTTTGTTATTTCCAATCTTTGTTTTCAGCTTAATTTTTTTTTGAAAGAATGTTTAATTGATTTAACAAAAAAAAAAAAACTTTCTACAACCAGTGTTGCGATTCTTAGAAGATGAAATAAAAACCAAACCAGATTTACATCACATTAGAATTTATTGGAAAGAACCATGTTTTCCGCTTAATTTTATTTGATTGTCTTGTTTTCCTTTTATTACCCTCTTTGTAATTTCATATTTTTCAAATCTTTTAACTGGTGCAAGCATATCCTCCATCATGTCCAATATCTGGAGAATTAGGTAAATTAGATTTTGTATACTAATTATCCCATTGTAACATGTGTTCGTAGAAGCTTACCACTCAATTATGTGACTCCTTTTATTTTCATAATGATGTTGTAAATTACTAGTCTCTTAGATTTCATCAGATTATCTATAATTCCCAAAGCCGAGCTGGTGTGCTGAGCTCGTGGTACATGAGTTGTTGTGAAAAGCCATTAAGCCAATCTCATGGCGCCAAGTTAGGCTGAGTTGAGCTGACTTAGTGGGTCGAGTTATTATCTGATGAGCTTTGTGGATGGATGTAATCTATCTCCAATACGGCAATACTATTCTCATTCAAATCACTGAAATGTTTAAAGACGTAAGACACACCACGAGCAAATTAGACTTATTTCTAACAGTTTAGCCCAGTTTAAACTTGAAGGCACATAGTCACTACTCTATGTACTAACATGAAAATATGTGTCTCACACCCCAACCAGTATGGAAGTTATGATAATTTTAACACTTACAGCATGTTCGAAGTCAGGATTTGACATATTCACTGTGAGATTTCTCATCAATAGCAGAACTTGTGAGTCATAAAGAAATTAGTGAAGGGTGCAGCAGAAAGAACAATCATTGACAGCTTCGGATAGGCACCAGAAAATTTGGAAGAAAATACTGAGCCAAGATTGGCCAACATCTCCACAAAATCATGGTACCAATCAAACTTTGTTTTTGCAACAAGATCTATCGATGCAGCCTTAAGCTTTTTCTAACTCACAGTTTCGAAATTTATAGGATCCCTCTCCTTGAGCTTTTTCATGTGGCCTTTGCTATCAGGATAGAAGACTCTCCCAATGAAGTTATAAACTTCAGCAAAATCAGGAAGACCTGCCACAAAACGACCATTAATAGTCTTGAAGATAATTACGTTGCGTTGACTGATAAGTTTGCAACCATTAAATATCTCGCAGATAATTATGGAGGGTTTAAGACTGGTGAATCATGCTGAATTACTGTTTTTGAACCAACAAAATCTTCAATATTTTCCAGTCACGACCAAACCTGAGGACACAAGCAGTAATTAGTGTCTGGTAATGTGTATTAAGGCATATACTAAGACGAAATGAATCTACTCAGTAATATTACAGTTGAAGAGCTTCTAGAAACTTATTGTGCTCTCCGTCTGTCCAACTCTGTCTGGACTTGGATATCGTGTAAGCTTTCCTCACCACCAGGTTGCTTGACAGAGATGAGGTCATTGGTTTTTCTCAAGGGTTTAGGACAGAGCAAGCTTAAGAAGAGATGAGAATGTCTACATGACTCAAAATAAATTGGTGGTAAATATGTGGAGAAGCATTGAATTTGAGGCCATCCATTTTCCCTTTTTTATTTATTTAACTTTTAAATTATTTTTGTCTTTACCAAATTGGATTAGATAGACTGGTGTATTGTTCACACTACAAATCTTCCGGTTCGGAATTTGAAAGAACAACCTTTCAAATTAAATTTATTTAATTCATTATACTATATAAAATTAAATAGAAATTATTAAGATGGAAAAATATCAAGAGTTTCAATAACTAGTAATCTCATCTCATCCGTTTATATACAAAAAGACACCAATTGATTCAAATGTATACAACTTTAGTCAAGAGTAAGAAATACCAAATGAGACAAGGTGACACTGTTCATCTCCAATAAACCTACATTTCAAATAATCGAGTAGGTATTCTTTGAGAGGGGGATGAATGTAAGACATGAGGTCAAAAACACATACTTTTTAGGTGCTTGAGCAGTTTGATTCTCGGGTTGTCAATCAATAGTGCATTTGATTAACCACAAAAAGACAAAGTTTAAGAAGAAACACTTTTAAAAATAAAATAAAACTCATGAATACATTAAATCTAAGTAAATATGCAAACAAAGATACTAATTAGGGAGAATTGCCAAATGTGACTCAAAACTTGGAGTCAAACCCAAAAGAATACCCAAACTTGGGTCAAAGGCAAAAGTAACTTAAAAGGCTATTGAAATTACAACTACCCCCCTTGTGAACAAACAAAAAAACGGAAACTTTTTTACGTTTCTAACCCTCGCAAGTCGTCTGTTCAGACGACTTGAAAATAAGTCGTCCAGACGACTTAACTTAAAGTCGTCTGGACAGTTATTCTTAAACATAATTTAAAAAATTTGTAAAAAATATTTTGATAAGTGAAAAATGGGAATTATGTAATTAACATATGTCTTAAGAGATATAAATTAAGATATAACAAATTTCAATTGTTTTCAGCATAGATGAGTGAAAGTAGTGTGTCATGATATTCTTTAGCTTATGTTTCATCAACATATGTTGTAGTATTGTATGTGTTCTTAGGGTTAGATTTTAGAAAGCATTAAAACCGTTTTTGAAAAATTTTAAAATTACCTAAGCTTGTTCATTTCTGTGTATAGTAAACAGCATTGAAGTATAATTTGATTTTATAACGTGGTTAGCTAGTTAATTTAGTCATTTAAGTTTAGGGGTTCAGTTTAGGGTCTGGGACGACTTAATATTTA